>CAUYQG010022982.1:0-91507 GCA_963574415.1 Tarsius wallacei
TTTTTTTTTTTTTGAGTTGGAGTCTCACTCTGTTGCCCAGACTGGAGTGCAGTGGCCACTCCCGGCCACCGCAGCCTCAACCTGCTGGGCTCCGGCGATCCTTCCGCCTCAGCCTTCCAAGTAGCTGGAACTACAGGCATGCACTACCACACTAGGCTAATTTTTTTGATTTATTGTAGAGATGAGGTCTCGCCAAGTTGCCCAGGAGGGTCTCGAACCCGTGGGCTCAGGCAATTCACTCACCTCGGCCTCCCAAGGCATGGGATTACAGGCTGAGCCACTGAGCCCGGCTCAGAGTAGACATTATAATGAGGTTTTATTTTGATAAGCTGGCTCTTGGGATGAGAGCTGAAAGATTCACCTAATCAGGAACACCATCATCCTGTGAGAAGAACCTTCTGGAAAGACATAATGTGGGGTAGCACAAGTTTTTTGCATTTCCAGAGTTCAGTGAGGCACATTTATACCTCAGTGGACATCTATGGACAGCAGTCATCTCTGCTTACAGTTTAGAATCCAGCATTCTAAGTTGTGCTACCAGCTGTGAAGTGGGAAGTGCTTTAATTTGCACTTAGTTAGTATGAACTTCCATAAACACAGAAACAAATTACAGAGGGAACTGCTGAAGACTGCCAAAAGATGGAAAGATTGCCATAAAGAACACAGGTAAACTATTGTGTCTGAGTAAGCCAGTGTTTGAGAGTTCAATAGGCAGTTTGGAGGGTCTCTATTACCTGAGTTCGCTAGACTAGTCCACATAGCAGCCCACCTCATGGGCTTGTTCCTAAGCCCATATTGCCTCCAGGGGGGTGCTTTCCTCACCTGCTGGAACAGACTTTTTATTTTCCCGCTAATATGCTCTAATCTCCTGTAATTGCAGCCTCCATCTTGAATATGGCATTTAGACCATTAACTTTATATGGCATATTTAAAAAGCAATTCCAATAAATAGATATTAGCCATTTACTCTTGGTTAGTAAATGGCTAATATCTATTTATTGGAATTAAAACTGCGTTTTGATTTCTACATCTGAAAATGAGTGCATGGCATTATTTTGTTTAGTTTCTATATGTCCTAAAAAGGAGGCATCTATACTATTGTTTTCCTTCTTTATCCATAAATTTACACTAATGTAACATTTATTAATCTGCATGTCCCATATTGGCAAAAGATGAATTGCCTAAGTAAACTCAAGAAGACATGTAACATCTCTGTACTACGTTATATATGTTTCTATTAGTAGCAAGTGACAGGAAACACAACTTAAGCTATAAAGAGAATGTATTCATATATAACTGGAAGATTTGGTGCAGCTGGATGCCAAAACTCAAGTGATATACTCGGAGCATGCATTTTCTCTTCAACGTGACTTCTCTCTCTGTAAATGGTTGTTCACTCGTGGTGGCAAGTGACTGTAGCAACTCTAGCTTTATGATCTTTTCGGGCTCAAATCCTATTTTCAACATTCTGAACTAAGTCTCATTGCCTATCATTTTCTCTGGTTGTGCCATTTTTGCAACAGCCTCTGCAGAAAGGGGAATAAAGTGCTCTGATTGGGTTAATTCCTGCCACCCCTTGAAGAGGGGATTGAATCCAGTCTATTTAAATCTGCTACCCAAGAATGGGGAAAAGGTGCTTTCCTGTATGACGTTGGGATGCTGATACCAATATAAACGAGTGATGAATGCCGACGAATCAGAGAACGTATTTACCCATTGCCCTGCTTCGGGCCCTAACAGTGATGAGGGCAGAGATGTTGCCATGTTGCATTTTGAATAATTTTCCAAGGGAATTTTCTTTTCCTCTAAGATAGTAAATTATTCAAGGAGGTTTTCAGTAGTTTGCTTCTGACTTTCTAGCACTAGAGGCAGCCCGAGACTCAAAGAGGGCAGAAGGGGTTTGCATACTCCATGCCAGGTGCTTGATATATACCATCTTGTCAACTACCCACAAATATGTTATTATGAATTCTATTTATTAAATGAAAAACAGCCTCAGGCAGGTTAAGGAATTTGTCTAAGTTCATGTAGCAACAATTGCACAGCATAGTGAACATAGTTAATATTATTACTAAGAGAGTAAATTTCTAATGTTCTCATAACAAAATATGTTAAATATTTGAGGTGATAATATGTTAGTTAACTTAATCTTTATTTTATTTTAAAAAAAGCAACACTTTGTACTCCATAAATACTGGGGGTGCCAAAAAAGTATACACATTTTAAGAGATGTTTACCGTAATAAAAAATGGCTTGACGCTGATGGTAACCACTTTGAGCACCTCTTGTAATTGCAGAAGTCAAATGTGACACATATTCACCTTAATGAGTATTACAATTTTAATAAAGATTTTTTCTTTCCTTAAAGTGTATATACCTTTTTTGGCACCTTGTATATATACAACTATAATTTGTCAATATACAATAAAAATTTTAAAAAGTACCATAGCCCGTGTTTGAACCCACATTTTCCTGGGTGTATATCCCATAATCTTACCTTTATAGCATGCCAATGCCTTGCCAGACACAACTCTTAGTTCACTCACTGGGTCAAGCAATTGGCTTTAAGTGTGTGTGTGTGTGTGTGTGTGTGTGTGTGTGTGTGTGTGTGATATTTCAATTCTGTGCCTTAAGTTTAGTGGCATTTACTTTAAGATGTAGACTTTACATATGTTGTAATATAAAAGTCAACATTTTTAAAGAGCCTCAACAAGAAAATTATTCATTTCTCTATAAGCATTCATTCTCCAAATATGTAGTGAGTATATTCTTCCTATTCTATGAAAGGGAATAAGAGCAGTGTGAAATGATTTGGCTATACCATGCCGGGACTGTTTTATCCTAACATGAAGAATATATACTCTTCTGGCACTCCATGACAGTCCAATCAAGGCTTGAAACTTCAGAGTAAATTAAGAAGGAGGGAGTTCAGCAAACTGCTCCTCTGAGCAGGACTAAAAACCTCCCCCTTGAGGTTCTCTCCTAGCCTGAAATAGCCTGGTAGCTGCAGCCATCACAACAGATTGTGGTTCTTAAGTTGACATTGTTTATATGTTTTCCGTATTGAGTTACCTTGAGAAAGGATCATCTTGTTATCTTGCTATTTGCATCTTTAGCACAGAGCATAGTGTAGATGCCTGTTACGTGCTTAAGTATATCTCTTGAATTAAACTAAGTGCCCTAGTAGAGTGACTGGCCATAGATATTTGGTGTAGCAATAGCATATTGAACATTTAATCACTGGTAAAATTTATGTGATGCACATTGTATTTTAGAAAGTATATATGCATTAAATATCACACAATATGGGTGGGAGATCCCCCAAAACCTGGAATTTATTTATAGAAAATTGTGTATTTAGTCTTACATGTTTAAACTTCAGTTACCTTCAAAGTACTCTTCGCTTGATGCAATACACCTTTCAAGTTGCTCAAAAACAGTTTTTGAATTTGTCACTTTTGATGCCTTTTAGTGCTTCTGCCGTTTTTTGTTTCACCTCTTCCACATCAGCAAAATGTTTGCCTTTGAGGACTTTTTTCATCTGGAGAAACACAAAAAAATTTGGTTGAGGCAAGATCAAGTAAATAGGGAGGATGAGGCATAGGAGTCATGCCATTTTTGATAAAAAATTGCTGAACGCTCAGGAGGTGTGGGCAGGTGTGCTCATAAATCACCCATCATGAAAGGGACAAACATGTTGAAAGAATGTCAAAAAAAAAAAAAATAATAACTAAAGTTGAAAGCAGCCTCTCACAGCAATACTAGCTGGTATGCTAATACTAAAGATTTTCTAGAATACTTACCTAGTGGGGGAAGTCTGTATTACAAGGGGCCCATCCTACAAAAAAGAATTCCAGTTCTTTTGGGGTCATCCTCCAAACACACACATATTATATATCACTCAATATATTATTTGTGTGCATACAATATATTACATCACACATACAAAATCTCTTAACTATACATATATATGTAGATTATTCTATGATTTATGACATTTAAGATTTTTTGGAGTTTTGTTTTTAAAACAATGTTATAGCTTAAACATTCCTAGGGTTTGAATTCTCATTCCAGCATTTTATGAAACTATAAAATAGAAGCAATTTACCTCCTGACTTCTACCTTTTTTGACCTTCTTCCCACTTTATGACATTAAAAACAAGCACACATATGAAATTAATTATCTTTAAACTTCTGGACAATGTTTTCTTAGCAAGTCACAAAACTATGTAATTCTATTTTTCAAAAAGTAATTTAGTTTTAGGAAACTGAGCTGACATATAACCAATTGGTAAGTGACAAAAACAAACCACTATCATTTGTTGTCAAGTTCTTTTAATTTAGATAAAAGTTGATTTGCAAAAGGATATTTGAAATTTTCATTTTCAAAACCTTGCAATAATGCATCATTCTCATTAGGTATGATTTCTTATGCATGTAATATGCTCCTTTTGTTTATGGTTCCTTTCATTTTTGTTTGTTTTTTTCAATCCAGAAATGTGATTATGGCAATGAGGTTGTATAGTTTATACTCTAGGAAAACGTCCATCTGCCTTAATGCTTTCTGAAGTTGTATCTCTTTCTCACTTATGAGCCACTTTCTAACCTATTTTTCACATCTTTGATTCCGTTTTCTGTTTCAATGAAACTATGGAATAAATTACCTAATCCTGATTTTCCTATTATTTACAGAAATGTTTTGTTTTTTGCTGTTGTTGTTTTAATATGATAGAATGTGGAATTTTTACTGTTTCAAATAGCAAGAGAGCTACAGGTAAGTAATGGAGGCTAATAGACAATAAATTACTTTTCTAAAGGCTCGTGACTAGTTGGTGTCTAGGGTCAGGCTGCAGGATTTCAGAAGCAGCATTGAGTTGAGTCAGCGAGTCCCATGGACTCTTGGAAACAAGCTCTTTTTATCTGTGACTTTCCAGAAGGCAGTAGAAGCTAGTGGTTAAGAACACAGACTTTGGGCCATTGCTTTGCTAAGCTCTGGTTTGGTCACATGACCCTTTGAGCTAAGGCTACCATGTTTTCCTAAGCTTTAGTCCTCTTGTCTATGTTGGGGAGGTGAATCTCTTTTCTCTCTCTAATTTACTTTCTAAATAGACTATATTTTCCAATCTAAATTAAATAAATAAAAAGGAATACAGGCTTTGGACACAAACACACTTGAAATTTATGCTGCCTTCTCCCTTTTAGCTATGTGATGCTTGGACATGTCACTCAACCTCATTGTGCTCTCCTGTACCCAACTAAGAATTGATGGTGACTGAATTCTTAAAATATAGGTAAAGATTATATGCAGTAACAGCCAGGCATGACAGCTCATGCCTACATTAGAAGACATAGGCAGGAGAATTGCTTGAGGCCAAGAGTTCAAGACCAGCCTGGGTGACATAGTTAGGCCCTTTGTCATTTCTATAAAAATGTTATTTAAAAAATTAACCAGGATAATGGAGCATGCCTGTAGTCCTAGCTACTCAGGAGACTGAGGCAGGAAGATCCCTTGAGCCTAGCAGTTTGAGGCTGCAGTAAGCTATAATCATGTCACTGCACTCCAGCCTGAGTGACAGAGTGAGACCTTGTCTGTAAGAAAAGAAAAGAAAAATTATATGCAATAATGCCTGGCTCATACTGAGCAATGAATAAAGGGTGGCTAGTGCTATTTTCTGTTGTTATATTCTTCTCTTTTGCTTTGGCATGCTTTAATAGACTAAATAAGGATGGAATTTAATGACTTGGAAAGCAGATGGTGGATGGTACTTCTTATGCTTCCATTTGACCAATTACAAATGTTGAAATATCCTGTGCCTTATCTATGTCTTTGCCACATTGCCAGCAATTCATGCAGGTGGCTTTGACCTGTAGCTGGCAGTAGCTGCCCCTACCATCCCTCGCTTCACTGCCAATTTCCTTCTAGATATTCCTAGAACCCACATCCTCATTTTTACTCCTACTGCCCTAGTTCACAGCTTCATCATTTTCCACTGGTGCCATTACACTATGCTTTGGATATCTTTTATTTTAGTAAAGATTTTAAATCTATTGCCTGTATTTTAAACTGGAGCAGTATTTGTGAAGCACAATGGAACGATGTTAACATTCTAGGTAAATCCCTTTCATGGAACCATAAACGCCCTCAGAAAAGAGTGATAATCCCACCATGATTTAACCTTTTTCTAGCTCCTCCAGTGTGTTCTTCACAATAGGCTATGCAGAGGAGAAAACTGAGCATCACAGAGGTTAAATAATTAGCCTGAGATTATATAACTAATGAGTGACAGAACAGGGAGCCCATCCCAGAATGCTCCAGCCTGTGGACCAAATTCATCCACTGCCTGTTTTGCTAATAAAGTTTTATTGGCATGCAACCACCCATTCATTTAAATACATATTGTCTAAGATTTCTTTTATGCTGTATCAGCAGAGTTGAGTAGTAGTGACAGAGACCATCTGACCCACAGAGTCTAAAATATTTACAGTCTGGCCCTTTACAGAACAAGTTTGCTGGCCCATGACATAGATCATACGTGGATTCAGAAGTGTAAAAATGATAGATTCCAGAATGTTTACAGTGAGAAACTCTGTGATCAGAGTCTTCTGCCACTTTAATGAAGTGGATGAAATGTTGCCTTAACAACTAGAAGAATCACTCAAGTAGTAAGATCAAAATATACTAGGAGATTTTAATTACCTAGCTATCTATTGGGAAAACAGCTTGACAGGGTGCAGATTGTCCAGTTATTTTTAAAGGGCTGCTGACAGTGCTTAACGTGGAAGAGGTAGGAGGCTAAAGAGATGGCAACCTCCTCGACGTGATTGTGCCTGAGAAAAAGCAGCTGATGGCAAACAAAGTGGGATCTGTCATCTGTAGAGTAGAGACTGTGAAATAAATGGCAGAATTCACAATGCTAAGACAGGGGATTAGGAGAAACAGCTGAACAAATAAAATGAATTGCAAGAAAGTAAACTTGAGTACAAAGCACTCTGAGCCCAAAATGATGGCATATTTGCATAAATATGGGCACTGTCGCCTGCTGGATGCGCTCAGGAAGTTCACAGTTGACCTACTTGGAGAGAAAAATTGGTGTACTCAATCATTCAGAAAAATTGACCATTTGTTTAAGTCGAATATGCCAGCATTCCAAAAGGAATTTCGCGTGAGTAATATTTCTCACACAGGCAAACTCTTTTTGTTCTTTGGGGGGCGTTTTGCATTGGGAGATTGGAAAGCAGAAAGGCCAGGAGAGCCATGTGTGATAATGTGTTTGCTGGGAACCAAAATCAACAGGGGTCCGAATGTGCCAGGAAGGTGATGATGGTTAAGCCTTAGACTTGTATATGGTTCTTTTTCTAGAGGAAACTCAAAGAACAGAAAATTATGAATTGACATTCTGAGACACATTACAATCAAATTGTAAAAAGTCAAAGACAAAGAGATAATTCTTAAAGCAGCAAGAAAAAATATGTATAAAGGAAACTCAATAAATAAAGACTCAGCACAAAATATCTACATACTATAGGAATCCATTCATATCATATTCCTGAAATAATAAAATTATAACAATGGAGAACAGATTAGTGCTTGTCAGCAGTTAAGGAATGGAAGAAGGAAGTAGGTGTGTTTATAAAGAGGGTACATGAAGGATCATTGTGGTAAAGAAAATATTCAGTATCTTGACTGTAACAATGTCAATATTCTTCTTAGATATTGTACTACAGTTTTGCAAAGTGTTATTTATCACTAAGGGAATTTGTACGAAGGACACATGGGGATGTTCCTATTATTGCCATTGTTATTATTGTTCCCATTATTATATTATTATTGTTTCCAACTACACATGAATCTACAATTATTTAAAAACAAAAAGTTTAGCTAAAAAAGAAAACAAAAAGAAAGAAAGAAATGATATTTTGGAATGAGTGTAGCTTCTCAGTGCCATCATCTAATTTACTTCCTGGAACGATGTGCATGCCCTGGGCTCATCTTGCCAATGTCCCTGTGCAGTGGTGTCCAAAGATAGGTCAGAAAGAACTTGGGGAGATCTGTGGGTTTTTATGGATAAAGAAGTGACATAGAAAGATAATTTCTTCCTCGGTTTGTTCAGTTATGTTTAACTGACTTTTGTCAAGGGCTTGCTATGTACCCTGCACTGGAGCTGTGGACATCAAGATGAATGAAGACCTGTGTTGAGGAGAAGAAGGCAAAAACAAATTATTGTCATCCAACTTGATGAATCAATTCTCGTACTTGAGACAACACCCAGACCAGAAGCTTGGTGATCCGAGAGAATGCATGAAGTACTGAAGAGTTGTAGAAATATGGCAAAGATGCAAAGTTTGTGTGACCTTATTCCACTGTCCTCAGAGTAGTTGTTTTGAATAATGGGCTATTTCTATATATTTTGAGGAAAACCAAAGAGCAGGATAGAAATCCAGCAACACATTCTTGCCCTTCACCCTGCACATGCGACAAAAGAAAGTATGAGCATGTAATGTGTGGCCTGATTCTTCTTCTGCGAGGGACTGTGCGTGTCTCTGAATGCAGAGGTGAGAGGCCGCCATCACTCCTCCTGTTTTCCAGAAGCTTCCAGTTGGGCTTGAATGACAAATGCACCCCACTAGGCCTGAGAGCCAGTTCCACTGCTGCCACCAACACTTAAACTCCATTGATTTTAGTAGTAGTATATATTCTCATACCAATAACAACCACCATCTGTTGAGTGCTTACTGTATACCAGACACTGTGCTCAGCACCCACATTTATTGCTCGTTTAAGCCCCACAATTACTCTGTGAAGTAGGGGTCATTTTACACATTTTGAGACAATAAAGCCACAGGGCCTCAGAGTAGTAAAATAACTTTCTCAAAGTCACTTGGTGAGGTGTCTGCCTCACACATGTATTCAATCTTAAACCTGCCACATTCTGGATATCTTTTGCCTCCCAAGTGTATCTGCTACTATTTTTTTAATATAATTTGATTTTAAAAAGGTCTGTGGTTGAGGTACTTGATAACTGCTACAGAGTTCAACTACTGGAGTATTAGTCCACCAGAAGTGGAATCTGGGTCTGGGATATGTTTGGTGCTGTCCAGGACTGCCTGGGTTAAAGCAAGACAGTTTCTATTTTCATTATGCACTTGGGAAGAGGCCAGATAAATTAAGTGGACATCACATGCAAAGATCACTGCTTTCACTGCAGGTTTTGTTTCAGAAGGGACATCTTGTAAAACTTTTAGTGATCTTAGGCAAGGAGTGAGTCAGCCCTGGCAGGGAAGGCCAGCTCTGTAGGAAATCCCTAACTGGGAGGTGTCCATCTCCAGCAAGTTTTGGGCTGTCTGATGTGAGTTGCTGTTAGGGGACCTCTATTCAGCCCCTTCCTAATCCAAGTCCTTGAAAACTCAAATAGATAGCTTCTTCCTTCAATAGTATCCATGCTTTGTATTGAACACAGGCCAAAGGGAGATGTTAAACACAACCCAGGATTTGGCCATATTGAACCCTGGATACATACCCATCCCTCTACAGTTCTCTGGATGGATTCTGGCACCAGTGTGAGATCTGGTATATGACCAAAAGATTTTGTTTTATTGCTGTACGAGGATTTCTGTATATTTTGAGGAAAACCAAACAACCGAATAGAAATACGGTAGCACATTCTTGCCCATCACGCAGCACATGTGACAAGAAAATATGAGCATGTAACATGTGGAATATATAGGATTTCTCTCATCGCAAATTGAAAAAGTGTATCTTCTCAATCATTGCATGATTGGTGTTGAAAAGGTTCAGAAGTATAAAAGGAGGAAACTGGGCTTAGACATAAAGTGTTGAGGAGCTTTAAAATTAGGCCACTGGGCCATTGCGGCCATTGTCTTGCTAAGCTATGGTGTGGCCATGTGCTCTTTGAGCTATGACTAGGCCATGTATCCCGGCTTTGGTCTCCTCCCCTACCCTGGGGAGGTAAATCTCCTCTTTTTCTCTCTCTCTCGCTAATTTAGTTTTAAAATAAACTATATTTTCCAATCTAAAAAATAAAGAAATTTTAAAAATTAAATTAAATTGGGCCATTGGATAGACATGTTCCACTGGGCAAGGCTGGCCCTTTGAAGGGGACAACTTGTCTGGTTTAAATAATTCATTTAAAATTATTCTAGAAATAATAACAAAAAGAATAATGAAAAAGCATTTCATATTTTTAAAAGTATTTTCTTTGGAAAGACATTCCTAGGTGCTGAGGCTACAACATTGAATTAGATGGACAAAGTCCCTGATATTGTGGGGCTTACCATCTAGTGGACTCTCTTACATGGCTGCTCTGAAGCCTTTATCAAAATTCAGATTTTAGTTTCTCGCTAATCGGTGAGAAAGGTCAGTCATGGTTCATGCTCATTTTACCGATAAGGAAGCAAAACGGTGAGATCACAGAACTAACACATGGTAAAACCCAGACCACAACTCAGTACATTTGGCCTCAAATCCTGTGTTCTTTTAAAAGTTTAGATTGTGGTAGAATATACTTAACAAAAAGTGTACCATTTTAACCAAGTTTAAAGTGTATACTTCTGTGGCATCGAGTACATTCACACTGTTTTACAACTGCCGCCACTATCCATCTCCAGAACATCTTCCATCTTTCTAAACTGAAACTCTGTGTCCATTAAACAGTAACTTTCCTTTTCCCCCTCTCCCAGCCCCTGTCAACTACCACTGTACTTCTTGTCTCTATTAATTTAACTACTCTAGGTATGTTATATGAGTGAAATCATATGATACCAGTTTATGTTGTAGCATGTGTCAGAATTTCTTTCCTTTTTAAGTCTGAATAATATCCCATGCTATGGGTGTTTGTGTGTGTCTGTGTTTATAACAGGTTTTGCTCATCCATTCATCTGTCAGTCAACACTTGAGTCGTTTCTTCTGGCTATTGTCAGTGTTGCTGTGAACATGGGTGTATAAATATCTGCTTGAGACTTTGCTTTCAATTCTTTTGAGTATATGCCCAGAAGTGGAATTGCTGAATCATATGATAATTCCATTTTTAATTTTTTGAGGAACTGCTATGCTGTTTTCCATAGCAGCCACACCATTTTACATTTCTGTGCTCTTTTGACCACATCTAAGTTGCCTTGGAATGATGAACAGGAAGAGGAAACAGAACTGATAACTGTACCAGTGCTGTATGTAGCTGATCTGATGCTTCCGTGGTGTATAGGTTTAAGGCATATGTGTGTTTTGTGGTTTGTGATGGTTTACAAATAACATACTTCTCTTGCTACTCAAAAGACATGTTGAATAAAGGGGCATGTTTATCTTTTCAGTACACTTTGAATATGATGAAATGTCAGTGTTTTTGAGGTATTGAAACAAATGACATAATGTCAGTTTTTAGAAACTCAACTACATACAAAGCAAGTTGCTTTTGTTTACACCAGGAACAGTGCAGCATGTTACCGTGGGTCTGATCGTTGTGAATTGTGTGTCTAATCTGCCCCAGACTCAAAAAGCCTCCAGCACAAAGTGGCACTTGTTCATCACTTTGTGGGTTTTTTCCTGTTTCTGCCAAATGAAGGTTCACTAGGAGTTGAACGGAAAACTTGTGGATAGGTACAGGGTTGTGTAGTCTTGATGTGTATTGTGGGGAGGGTTGCTCAGCTGTTCTTTTTATTTTTATGGGATGAGAGATCTTTAAATAATTCCATGTAGAGACAGGTCTTTCCTCCTGCTGCAGGACTGCTAGAACTATTCCTAGACTAGCATGAAAATGCCACAGCTATGCCTAAAGGAACTAAAGTTGGTGCCTAGTCTTTGGAATTTGTTGGGCCTATGTCCAGCCAAAAGTCAGTGGTCACTGCCATTCAAGGATTCATCAAGTTGTGGCTTGTGGGATGTACAAGGCTGGCTTTGAGAGGGACAAATGTGCATCTTTTGCAGGATTAGAGTCTGTCTCATTAGAAGTCTGTTTCAATTTTCATAATGGGCATCAATTTGGTGGACACACCCTAAGGTGACCCACAATGAACTAGGCGTTTGTGTAATCTCCTCCCCTTGAGTGCAGGCAGAACCTATGACTTGCCAGTAGAAGATAGAATATGGCAAGGCTCATAGGATAGTCACTCTTGATTAGGTTCTAAAACTCCAACTTAGCCAACTGGAGGAGAGACCTGTCTGCCAGTCTTCAAGCTGCCATGTTGTGAGAAGGGGATGTTTGAGGGTCACATGGAAAGGAAGAGGCAGCCTCAGGAAGTGAGACTGCTCTTTGGTTGGCAGCCAGCAAGAGAATAGGGACATCTGTCAGTCCTACAACAAGAAAGGATTGCATTCTGCTGACAGTCATGTGAGCCTAGGTGAGGACTCCAGGCTCCAGAAATAAAAACAGACTGGCCAACATCTTGATTTCTGTTTTGTGAGACCCTGAATGAAGAATGCAGTTAAGTCATGCCCAGCTTCCTGATCCATAGAAACTGAGACCTAATAAGTGTGTCTTTCTTCCTTCTTTCCTTCTTTCCTTCTTTCCTTCCTTCCTTCCTTCCTTCCTTCCTTCCTTCCTTCCTTCCTTCCTTCCTTCATGTCTCAATCTGTCACCCAGGCTGGAATGTAGTAGTATGATCACAGCTCACCACAGCCTTGACCTCTTGGGCTCAGGAGATCCTTCTACCTCAGCCTCCCAAGTATTTGGGACTACAGGCATCTGCCACTATGCCTGGGTAATTTTTAAAAATTTTATTTTGTAGAGACAAAGTCTCGCTATGTTGCCTAGGCTGGTCTCGAACTCCTGGACTCGAGCAATCCTCCCACCTCGACCTCACAAAGTGCTGGGATTACAAGCATGAGCCACTGTGCCTGACCACAAATATGTTTTTATAAGTTTCTATATTAGTGCTCATTTGTCACAGAGCAATATAAAACCAATACAGTCAGACACACTTTTAATATTACCTCCTCTTTGTTGTTGCTTTCATGTTTATATGAACTTTTTACCTATTTCCTTCTTTTATTGATTCTGCATGATGAGACTATCAATCAAGATGTTCAGATTGTCCCCAGTGAAAGGAAAGACATATGACTAAACTAAGCCAGTCAGATGTTTTCCCCCAAGAATCTGGATCTTGAGAAGAATGGCAAAGGGGCTGGACAAATTTAGATCTGATTCATTCCAGCAGCAATGCCCTGAAACATTCTTGCTACCAGTTCTCCTAGAGTTGACTTCCTATCTTTGCCAATTTCTGTTCCTCTACTTCCTCTTTTATTCTGTGAGTGCCACTAGATTCTTGAAATAAATTCCTCTTCTGCTTAAATTAGTCAGAGTCCAATGCTCTTGGCTGTGGTCAAATAATTCAAATGGACACCTAGATCCCTTTGGAATTGCCTTGAACCTTTTTTGTTTCTCTGTTTTATATTACGATCTTCATTCTAAAAGACATTTCTTATCACTCATTGCTTTTAATGATGGTGTTCCCAAAGCACCCAAGGTTTCAAGGAGAATTCTGATCAATGAAATGTTAGGATTTTGAATCAGAAGTCTGGATTGATACATGAAAATTGTCAAGTAACTGTCTTAATTTAAAGCAGGACTACACTTTTTGGTTAGGTCTCATAAAGAACTCTTTATACACAGAAAGAAGAAATCACAAGATGTATATTGTATGTAGAGATGAAAACATAACTTTTTTTTTTAACTTGGAAAGGAAAGGGAACAGAATAGCTCCCAGCAGTAGATTTTCTAATTTCTTAGAGAGAAAGAAAGATCAGTAGGAGGTGCCCATGTTCTTGATCTTCAAAGTTGAGTGTGTGAAAGTGTCTATTTCCTGGCCTGAAACATCAAAGACGAAGGAATCTTGAAGGAAATAAAAGCTCTAGAATAAAATTTAAAATAAGAATTGAAAAGTGGAGAGAATTGTCATTTCAGTATTAGAATCATCATTTTTTAAAACTCATTTATTGATACACAAACCTTCCCTTCATGGTCAAAGTCTATGTGAAAAGTGTTATGAAGTTTCTCCCCTCTTATGTCTAGTAATGATGTATAGAAATTCAGATTACAGTTGGCCCTTGAACAACATATGTTGGAACTATGCAAGTTTCACTTATTTGTGGAGTTTCTTCCACCTCTGCTCCCCCGAGACAGCAAGACCAACCCCTCCTCTTTCTCCGCCTCTGAAGCATCAGTATGATGAAGTCAGTGAAGGTGAAGACTCTTATGATGATCAAGTGCCATTCATTGAATAGTAAATATATTTTCTCTTTCTTATGGTTTTTTTAACAGCATTTTTCCCTCGAGCTTACTTTATTATAATAATAAAGTGTATAATACATATAACATACAAAATATTTGTTAATTGGCTCATTGTTGGTAAGGTTTCCAGTTAACAGCAGGCTATTATTAGTAGCTGTTAAGTTTTTGGAGAGTCAAAATTATACTAGGATTTTTGACTGCACAGGAAGGTTGGTGCCCCTAATGCCCATGTTGTTTGTTGTTCAAGGATCAACTATATATATACATATATATATATATATATTTTTTTTTTTACAAAGAAGTATTTAAATAAATTAAAATAAAACTGTTGATATTTTAATTTCAGTGTTTATGGTACCATGTTAATTATGGTAAAGCATTTTTTTTCTTAGTTTAATTTGTTAAATTGGACCTGAGATACTTTTCACTGTAGCCCTAAAAATGATCATGTTAAAACTATCCTGACAGGTCCTTTGCTAATGCTTTGATGAAATTTCAACAAATGTAAACAACATTCAGCACTTTTAAAGTTGAGAACACGTTTGAAATGAAGTTTGTGCCTATGAGAGTGGGTGGATCATGGTAAAGAGAAGGATGTGGAGAAAACATATTTTAAAAAACAACAGCCAAAGAGTAGATTTTTTTGAAACTTTAGTGAGTTTTGCCTTGCTATAGGGCTAGTTTTAGCTGCATGATTGTGTGTTATATTGTCAATTTTCCTATTACAAAAACATAGTTGAGATTTTTTGTTTTAGGATTGCTAAAAGAAATGAGAGGATGTTTTTATATTACCTTTGAAATGTAAAACTGAACATGGGCCTTTACATGAACCTTCTCTCTCATATATGTTCTAGAGTAGATTAAAATGAAATCAATCTTAGAGCTCAGAAGATGTCAAGATTTCAAATGGGCATTCCTTCTTCACTTTGCTCTCATAGTGTTTCTTCTTAGAGAAACAAATTTTTTCTCCTATTTCAGTTTACCAGTAGAGATTTGATTGAGTCTTGAGTCACCCACCATGCCTCCAACTTCCAACCATCATCTCCTACCATTGTTAACTAGATAAGTTCTCATCTTTCAACAAGTTTGGGGGTGGCCAGAAATTTTATAATTCATTATGTGAAAAAATAAAGTCATAACGAAGTACACTTTTCACATAGTCAAAGCATGTTGCCTAATAGTGACTGAAAAAGACCAGTTAAGCATAATCCCTGTTACCCTTTAACTGTCTTTAGTACTATGTTCCAAGATATAGACAAAGTCAACAGGGATTGATGTTTGGGAGCTTGAATACTATCTTTACATCATGTATTATGACTGAGATATTAAAGATCCAAAGGGTATGGAAATAGATTGCAATTAGTTTAGAAATGTTATATGCATTCCTGTTTAATGTCTGAACAGTAGCTGGAATACTCCCAACAGTTTGCCATCATCTTCCCCTGGGAATTGACTCCAAAAAGTTAGTTCATACATCCAACTTCATCCATATCAACAGAATGATGGTGTTTTGTGCTTGGAGATATGAAGTCGTTGTTTTCTAGCTCTTTGTCCTCATTTATTCCCCAAATCAGGACTTCTAGAATGAAACCCTGTGAAGGATCAGTCAATGTTGTTTTGTTCTTCCAGAAAGGAATCTGAAATCACTAGAGAAAATGCCTTTGAAATTTTTGTGACAATTTCACTGAAATATATGCCTACTTATGATCTCTCAGGAATTGATGGATACATTTTATATTGCACCAGAATTGAAGATACTCAAGGTCTATCTGCCTTTCTGGAATCACCATCTAAAACCTGCTAATTTAAGCCCAACCTTTTTTTTTTTTTTTTTGAGTTGGAGTCTCACTCTGTCGCCCCGACTGGAGTACCGTGGCCACTTCCGGCCACGGCAGCCTCGACCCGCTGGGCTCCGGCGATCCTTCCGCCTCAGCCTTTCGAGTAGCTGGAACTACAGGCGTGCTACCACACCCGGCTGATTTTTGATTTATTGTAGAGATGAGATCTCACCAAGTTGCCCAGGCGGGTCTCGAACCCGTGGGCTCAAGCAATCCACTCACCTCAGCCTCCCAAGGCATGGGATTATAGGCTGAGCCACCAAGCCCGGCTTAAGCCCAACTTTTTAAGCCAAAGGGTATATCTCAATTGAACTCATGACTTGAAACTATTACTGACTGGAGTTTGTTGGAAGCACTAAACCCTGACTATATCCACCATTCTAGTTCGATGAGAATTCTCCTTAATACATATGTTCTCAGTTCCAAAGGAAATCAGTTTTGAGGTAAATTTCAAACTCCCCTTAGAATTACAGTCTTCAGATATTTTGATTCGTTGTATGAGGACTTAAGGTACAGAGAAAATCAGTAATATTTTAAAAGCATTTTTGCCTTCTAAGGGACTATGTTGATCTCTTCTTCAGAATTGCTGGAGAAATTTACTTTTTTAAAAATGAATTTCCCTCTTGTGTTTAAACTTTAATGTTTTGTTGGAAATGCAGCCACTTCCAGAGAGAATTTGGCATTGCTTTTATCAAACAGGAGAATTAAATTATTTACTCAGATGATTTTTTTTTCTTTTTGAGTTAGGGGTCTCACTCTGTTGCCCAGGCTGTAGTGCAGTGGCACGAGCAGATCACCACAACCTCAACCTTCTGGACTCAGGTGATCCTTCTGCTTAGCCTCCCTAATAACTGGGAACAGGTATATGCCCCTACACCCAGCTAATTTTTATTTATTTTTTTGTAGAGACGAGATCTCGCTATGTTGCCCAGGCTGGTTTCAAACTTCTGGGCCTAAGTGATCTGCCTGCCTCAGCCTCCTAAAGCGCTGGGATTATAGGCATGAACCACCATGCCTGACCCAACTCAGACTTTTTTTTTTTTTAGAGGAGTCTGAACATAAGAGAACATCCACGTTTTCGTCCTGGGCATGGGAAAAAAGTATAAAACAGGTTTGGTATAAAGCATGTGTGTATGTGTGTTAAACTCTTCACTATGTGAAAGGTTGCCAATGTTTAAAATCTTTAGGAACTGGAGTAATTAATCTCTTCTGTTGCCTATAAAAATCACAAGACCTGAGAGGATCTCACTCCTTTGTATCATTTGGAAACTATTATTGGCCCACAGGAATGGATACATCAAGAAGAGTGGTCTCTTGCCAGCTTATTTTGCAAGTTTTGCCTGGCTAGTTTCACAGTTTCCCATCCTGTCTCCTTTATCCCATATCTTTTTCTTTGGTTAAAGGTTCTGGCAGACTCTTGTGCTTATCTTTTTCTTCCTATTTACAAAAACTAATTTTCTCTCCCCAGTGAAAAAATTTATGGAGTGTGTATATCCACACCTAGCTGACTTTGCTGCTCAACAGAGGTGCAAACAGTGCTGTGATTTTTAGACATAGTAGTGTCAATAGACACAGTAGTGAGGATGACACGGCATCCCATGGGACAAGATTGCAGAGATTTTCTCTTCACTCCAACACAAGTACATGGCTAGAAAGCACATTATAGATAAAAGAAAAGCAAAAAGAGATTAAATATTAAAGTTTCCAGCCAGTCATGTCCCATGGGGAACCACCTTAGAGCCCATCTACCCATTGTGACCAAGTGTGTATAGCAGTTCTTCAGAGAAGGAATAAAAACCCATGAAAGAGCGACTCTGACAAAATCGGCAAAGGTATGACAATGACACAGAGCATGAGGTTAATATTAGGGAAACTAACGTCTTGAAGTATTTGTATGCAAAGAATATGTTAATATATGCAAACTAATGGAAATCATCAGTGACCTTGAGGTTTCTCCTAGGTTGACAATGGGGCTCTTGGTATCATAGCAGGTGACCATTGCTGGTGTTATTTCTATTACTCGGATGATAACCTGACTTTTTATGTAATGTGAATGTTATCTCCTTAGCTGTCTGATCAGTTGCTCTTTTGCCAACAGTTTTGCTTGCACATATAAGTAAACAAACATACTTATCACCCCTGGGATCAGGAAGTGCGAATAAAGTTGCTGCTGCTTGCATTTTAGATTTGTTTTGATGACAGACACATCCTAAATTAAGAATGGTTTGTTTGCTTTAGAGCTCAGCAAGAAAGGTAAAGATATGAACATGATTAGTTGTCCACAATCAGGTTCCAATGGTGGTACACGTTATTTTTGTCAACATACTCTGTCTTATATTGAATTTCTAAGAAGAGTGTATACGTGTGTGTGTGCATGCATGCACGCAAGTGTGTGTTATGAATATGCACTATTTTCTTTCATGGGAGTTTTAATATCACTGTTTGATTAAATTCATTTTGAAGATTATTCTAGACCACAGTAAGGAAAGCCAACCAATCAATGAACAAATACACAGATGCTTCTCCTCTACTGCCTATAATATTTATATACTCTATTTTACTAAATCATGAATTATCTTGTGTGATGTACATTATTTATTAGGTGTACTTTAGAAATACTCCTTAGGTCATATGTTAAAATAAGAATTAAAATATGTATTGCATCCATCTCTACGGTGTTATACCTTAATGTTAGTCTTCTGTCTATCACTCTTCATCTTTCTTTCTGCCTCTTGCCGATCCTCTAAGAAGAAATTTGTATTCCCTGACCACTCCCTTCGCCCCATTCATTTTTTGGCTTTTTACAATCTTGTTTCTTCCTGGAACAGTCAAAACGCCATTGGCTACTTGATAGCCTACTTCAGTAAGCTTTCTTCAGACCACGTCTTCTTTAACACATGTAACATTTAACAGTGTTGAGCACCACCCTTCTTAGGTAGTTTCTTTAACCGTGCTTGTGGTCAATCAACACCAACAATTAGCACCATACCTGTATTCAGAAGCACTGTCTGAAAACTGGGTCTGATGATATTCATTTTTTTTTTTCTCCCCTTTGGCCTCTCTTTTCCCTTTCTCTGTTGCCTGCATATTTTCTTCTTCTTTTTGCCAATTTCATGTGACAGAGGTATTCTACAAAGAAAAATAAAAGATACTGTTTAAAACCAAAACCAGTTATATCTACTTTTATTTTTGGAAAGGACATAATTCATGGAGGATGGGGTAGATTGTTCTTAAAATTTATTTTTGCTTTAAGAAAATGTCCAGATGGGCTATTCTAGTTGAACAAGTGCAGCTCCCTGGAGTCTACTTTATGTTTGGGCTAAGTTTTCTTAAGCATTTGGCATCTATTATCTTTTTCAGTCCTTACTACAGTTTGTTGTCTGTCCCCGTTTTATACATGGAAATACTTTATGTGTTTATTACATTGAGAAAGTCCTCTAGGTCATTTTGAAAGCCAGGATGAATTGAAAGTGTTTAGCATTACTCAAAAAAGAAGATAAATGAGGGCCCATAATGAGAAATTTCTCAAACTAGGATGATGACTTCAAAAAAAATGATGATTTAGTTATTAGGTTGGACTGTTGCTACATCAGGTCAAATGCTATCATTGATTTTTTTTTTTCCCTCATGATGAAGAAATTAATATGAGGGGGAAAAATAAATAAAAGATCACCAATTTCTAATATCTAGGCTACACTTTTAAATACATTATTATTTGTATTTTTCAGTTTCTCATTGTTTTTAATGTTCCTTTAGCACATTAATGATAGTTTACTTTTTTATTTTTTAAAGATGTGGGGTACTGGCCAGACAGTGGCTCATGCCTATAATCCCAGCACTTTGGGAGGCCAAGGTGAGAGGCTTGCCTGAGCCCACGGGTTAGAGACCTGCCTGGGCAACTTGGCGAGACCTCATCTCTACAATAATTCAAAAAATTAGCTGGGCATGGTGACATGTACCTGTAGTTCCAGCTACTTGGAAGGCTGAGGCAGAAGGATCGCCTGAGCCCAGCAGGTCAAGACTGCAGTGGCCGGGAGCATGCCACTGCCCTCAAACCCAGGTGACAGAGTGAGACTCCAACTCAAAAAAAAAGAAAAAAAAAAAAAAAAAGATGTGGGGTACAATTCAGGATTAGGTATACAAGTGGTCAGGATATAGGTAAAATTTAGGCTTTCCTTTTAATGATGGTTTAAATTTTAATACTTTTTTTTTTTTTGCACTAAAACAAATATAATGACAAGACAAAACTTAAGTCTCGTGTAAGTTAGTTCTCTTCTTTTCCCTCAATGTAATAGGCTCCTTTGTGGCCCTGGCATTAAAATGTTTTGAAATGGTTATTGGTTCATGGACATTAGGTTTATAATACAATTTCCCCTATCATCTGGATGTGTTGCTATTTGTTTGAAGACACATTCCACCATTATTGTTATCCTCATAGCAATGAGGGATGAACCTGAGTGAACTTTGGGAATAAAAGTTGATTACTCTGCTGCATTACATGGAAAGTTATCCAGGAACATGTCCACTGTGCCAAATTTACCAAGCAGAATGTTTGTTGTCTTGACATTTTTGACTATCTACTGGCACGAAAATTCAACAGAGAGGTACTTCCACACTAGCTTAGGAATTATTTGATTAAATAGCACTGTAGAATAGAAATAAGTGTTCTGTTTTATTTTTTACTTAAGGTGTAATCCTCTTAGTCAACCAAAGCTTATGGTGCCAATGGTATTCATTATTTTATTCAGATTTCCATCCTTTTGCATGAATGTAGTGCTTTGCATCCAGTGCATTCAATGCATGTCTCCCATTATTCCTTTGGCAGAATGATAGTCCCTTCAATAGTACCCCACAACTTAAACAGAATCAAGGGCACTTCTTGACTCATGTGAACGAAAGTCACAGTTTCCTGCTCTCAGTTCCTGAACTGCAAAGCTACAGTTGAGGCATATAACAGGGGTGGAAGAGTCTTTGTCTCTGTAGCATACTCTGTAACATGATCCAAACAAATTATGACCCACTTATTAACATTCTAAAAACTGTAGTTAGGGAATGTCATGTTCATGTTGAGTTCATTTCTCTGAACAATTTAGGGCTATTCTGCTCAATAGGTTAGCCCTAAGTCACATATGGTTCTTTGAATTTAAATTTAAATTAATTAAAAGGAAATAAAATTTTAAAATTCAAGTTTTTAGTGGCAAAAACTGTATTTTAAGTGCTTCATAGTCTCATATGAGCCAATTTAGATCAACAAGACTCAAGATGTGTTCGGGTCTCCTACCTATAGAGGTTCTCCTCTCCTGATAGATGTAGATAAGAAGCCACAGCCCTTGAAAGCTATAGGCAGCCATCTTGGGGATGTGTGGAAAGCCATCCTTAGGAATAAGCAGACAGTGGAGGTACAAGAAGGAAGAAGGCTTCTCTTTGGTGACATCATAGAGCCACTACAACAGCACTTACCCAAAACTTGTACTGTTTCTAGACCTGGAATATCCAATACTGTGGCCACCAGCCACTTGTGACCACTGAGCAATTAAAATTTGGCTAGTCCAAATTGAGATGCATTGCAAGTATTCAATACACATTGGATTTTGAAGACTTAGTATAAAAGTAAGAATGTAAAATATCTCATTAATCTTTTACAGATTTTGTACATGCTTCAGGCTAGTATTTTGAATATATTAGATTAAGTAAAATATGTTAAATTCATTTCACCTTTGACATTTTACTTTTTTAATGTGGCTATAGAAAATTGAAATCACTTATGTGACTCAAGTTATATTTCTACTGGACAGCATTGCTTTAGACATTTAGGCTACTTTAAACAATAAATTCCTTTTATTGCTCAAGTCAATTTGAATCACATTTTCTGCTACTTGCAACACAAAGATTTCTAATTACTGCTTGCCATAACATTTCTATTTAAACCTTATTCCTACCTATTAGTGCTTACAACCATGACACACATACAAACATATAAGCACGTGTATATACACACATACACGCAGGCTATAAACTACACCCTCTTGTCTTCTGACAGACCCATCTGAAATGCGAACTCATTTTGTGAACTTCACTTATTCTGACTCTCAGCTTTTCAAATCTGAAACTCAAATTCTTGGGGGAAAAAAAAAGATCTATAATTTAGATATTTCCATATGTTGAATTTAATGATTATTTTTTGTTTGATTTATTTATATATGATTTATCATTAAATTGCATTCTTATTTTAGACCTATTTCACTTTTTTGGGTACTTTTCTTTTTACTCATCCTCTGTACCACTAAAATAACAACATGTACTTAGTTAGTAGGACTGAATATAAGTGGTGGTGGAGAATGAACAAGAAAAGTAATGAATAGATTTTTAACTTTTGGAGTTTATGATTTTATGCTATGGGAAAGTAAGTCATTACCAGATGTATTATAAGAGGTTTTTATATGAACTTTTAAACCTGAACATTTAATTTGCTAGTTTGTTTTTTAGAAGGCAAAGATACAATTATAAGCTTTAAGGTAGGAATAAAAGTTATTGGGTTACGAGTTTATTAGAGTGGAAAACCTCTATCTTCTATGAAATGCATATAGATTAAGATAAAGTGTATATAGCCAATAAAAGTAAAATAGACAAACTGGGAACCTTATTAAATTACTTCTGAAAATAGGAAAATACTCATTAACAATAAGCTGAGTGTATCTCCCTAATTACTACAGTTTTATATTGTTATTTTTATAAAATTATTGAGACATAACTTGTATATTTTATGAAGGTGATAATTTAAATATTTTCACAGTAAAATGTGTGTTTTTATATTTCTTTCAGTTTCTAGGGACATTAATCATTATTGAGGTTGTGGCCTTCCTTCAACTTCAGTTCTTTGCTTTTTGCCTTCCTGGGTTTTTGGTATTAAGAAAGCTAGTTTCTTTCCAGGGAAGAAGTGTCCTATGTTATATATATTCTGATTTCTTATTTGTGAAGTTATGAATGACTATTGACTGAAATAGTGATGGCAGTATCATTTGAAAAGCAGAAGTTCATTATATTTTGTTATTCATCCTAATTTTCAAGTAGAGTTGCAGTAAGCTAATCACTGATTAGGGTGCCATTGGAGTTGGCAGATGAAAAGACAGTTATGTGAGTGAAGGGGAAATTATTTGGCTAAATAGTGGTTTTCAACCTTTCACACAACCTGTTACACAGCTTTTGTGAAATATTTGTAATTTTGATTATAGAAGTTTTAAAATCAAATAGTTGGGTTTGACCCTATTGAATTTAATCTCTATATATCAAACTCCTATTGACTGCTGGCACTGTAGTAGACTGTTATTTGGAAAACTTCTCATTTACTTTGGAACCACTGTCAGTTAGAATGTTAAACAAATCATTTTCTAAACTTTAAACTCTCTTCTCCAAAACACACACATTCTCCAAAGTCACCCTGAGCAAGCAAAAGACAGTAACTTACTAAGGTAACTATATTCTCCTCTCCTCAAAGTAGGGATATAGACAAAGACTTTACAGAACTAAATTGGACAAATATGGGGAAAACATTCACTCATTCATTTATCCATTAATTCAACTAACATTTATCTAGCACTGATCGTAGTGAATTTATATCACCAACAAGAAAGTTTGGGAATACTCCTTTTAGGAGAATGGGGTATGGATATATCAATAATGTCATATTTTATTTGTTTGACACTTTGAGTGGATCATTTTTAATGCTCTTTCTTCTGTAATAATCAGTATTAACCATTATTTTCTTGATTTTTCTTTTTTATTGATATATTATTTATATAGCAAAATACAATGCAATATAATAATATTCACCATTGTAAAGTATACAATTTAGTGGCTTTTGTTTTTTGTTGTGCATTCAAAAGGTCGTGTAACCACTGTTACTATTGAATTCCAGAACTTTTCATCATCCCCAAAATAAACTCCAAATAAACTCCAAACTCATTCATAGTCATGTCTCATTCCTCTTCCCCCGTTTCCAGGTAATCTACTTTTTGTGTCTATGAATCTGCCTATACTGGCAGATAAATGCAATCATATAATATATGACCTCTCATGCCTGTATTCTTATACATTCTTATACATTTTTTCACTTAGTATAATGTTTTCAGAATTCATTCATGTTGTAGCATGCATTAGTACCTCATTTCTTTTTATGAAGTAATAATAATAAATATCTCATCATATGGATATAACACATTTTGTTTATTTATTTATCAGTTGATGGATGTTTGGGTTATTTCAACTTTCTTGACTATTATGAATAGTGTACAAGTTTTGTATGAAAATATGTTTTCAATTCTCTTGGGTATATATCTAGGAATAGAATTGCTGAGTCATATAGTAACTCTGTATTTAACTTCTTAATAAACCACACAACTGGTTTTCACAGTAGCTGCATCATTTTACATTCACACTAGCAGTATATGCAAGAATTTGTTCACATCCTTGCAACACTTGTATTTTCTGTTTGTTTGATGATAACCACCCTAGTAGATGTGAAGTAGTTGATTTGTTCTTTAATTTAGAAATAGTAGACAGCTTTTAAAAAAATAATGCATTTAAAAATCAGTAAATTATTTGACTTATGAACTAACATTTGCATTTTTATCAAAATTATTCAATTTTGCAGCTTGCATTAGTTCACTCTTTTAAATATTAAACACAAGTTAAAAATCCAAGAATTCAAATACAGTGACATAATTGAAGTAGATAAAGTCTATTTATTTGTCTTCACAATCACAGGCTATTATTGTTCATTAATACTCTTCTATTTAAAAGTAGAAATAAGCTGAGTGCAGTGACTCACACCTATAATCCCAGAACTTTGGGAGGCTGAGATGAGAGGATTGCCTGAGCCCACGGGTTTGAGACTAGCTTGGGCAACTTGGCAAGACCTCGTCTCTATAATAAATCAAAATCAATTAGCTGTATGTGCCTGTAGTTCCAGTTACTTGGAAGGCTGAAGTGGAAGGATTGCCTGAGCCCAACAGGTCATGACTGTGGTGGCCGTAAGTGTGCCACAGCACTCCAGCCTGGGCAACAGAGTGAGACTCTGACTCAAAAAAATACTCCCCCAAAACAAAACAACAACAATAAAAATAAATAAATTAAAAAATGAAAGTAGAAATATGTAGTACTACATAGACAAAAACTATTCCTGAAACAAGCTTGAATGATTACAAAGAATTGTGAACTTAACTCTCAAAGCAAATGCATATATCTGAATCCTTATGTGTGTTGAGTCAACTATATAACTGGGATTACTATGAATTAACTGATAAAATAAAAGGTTAATTGTTTTTAGATTTCTAAATTTAAACTTATATTTGCTATGGTTGTTCAGATATTAGATCAACTAGATCCAAATCAATTAGATTTCAAATATTTTGAAAAAAGGAATATTCTTTTCCTGACATTGTTTAGAATTATAGCATGTTGACAATAAAAAGCAACCCAAAATTTGTTAGGTTGTATTATTGTTTCTAAATTTTCTGTATACAATAAATTCCCTTATTACTCAAACCTAGGACAGATTACTCTCACTGCCACACTGTTGGTTTTAAAACTTTTTTCTGTTTCCAAATGGAATGCTTAATATTTTACTTGGGAAACATCTTGGAAATGAAGAAAACTTTTCTGATTTAATTACCAATCAGAAAGTAACTCTTCAGCCAAAGATCCCTTCACCAGAGTGCATTAGAGGGAGAGATTGTAGAAGAAACAGATGCTAAAGGGAGGTCACTAATTTTACATAGATAACCTCAGTGTTAACCAAAGCCATTCCCAGGTTAATAAAAATAGCATTGTATAAAACTATTCTAGAAAGCAAACTGTAGTCATTGTCTATTGCTACATAACACATTACTCCCAAACCTAGTTTCTGAAAATAGAAAAAAAAAAAAAAAATATATATATATATATATATAATCTCATGCAGTTTGGGAACATCTTAGCTGAGTGATTCTGACTAAGAAACTTATGAGCAGTAAAGCTCAACAGCAGTCAAGCTGTTGACTGGGGTGGGGTGGCAGTCATCTGAAATGTTCGACTGGGGTTGAAGGATCTGCTTCCAAGTTTACTCATATAGGTATTGGCAGGAAGCTTCCATTTTTTTCCCTATGGACTTCTACATAAGACTGTTCAGAGCTTGGCAACTGACCAAGTGATGAGGGAGAGTGGGGTGAATGGGAGCAGGTATACAACCAATGTGGTAGCTACAGTGTCTTTTTTTTTTAAATCGGAAAATATAGTTTATTTATAAAGTAAATGAGAGAGAGATAAAGAGAGTAGATTCACCTCCCCAAGGTAGGAGAGGGGGCCAAAGCTTAGAAAAACATGGCAGCCATAGTTCAAAGAACCATGTGGCCAGACCAGAGCTTAGCAAAGCAATGACCTGCAGTGTCTTTTAAAAGTTTCTCTCTCGGGTAGCATACCATGACTTCTTGTCATATTCTGCTGGTCACTAGACCAATACTGGTGCACTGTGGGAGAGGACTATATGGAGGTATGAATACCAGAGGTGGGGGTCACTAGGGGTCATCTTGCAGGCCAATAACCCCACAAGCCTCCCTGGACTTACATTAATTCATAAATTTAGATGTGTATTTATTAGAGCACATTGCTCATTCTAGAATGTTACTCATTCCTGTCTTCTTTCTAATCACCTGAATTAAGAATTAAAGCCTCTAGGAATTACTTTGCTGGATGGGTTCTCCTTGATTATTAGAGTCACTTACTCACCGTATTTTTCAGTAGATCAGGGTACCCATTGCCATCTTTCAAACTTCCCATTTTTTATTCAAGGGTAGTTTTAAAAACAGGCAGGGTTTTACTAAGAATTCTTGTATTTTTTTTTTTTAACAGAGAAAGTGGAAGCAATGGAGATGCAAAGTCATGTATTTTTTTTTAAACTTGTTTTTACAGTAGTTGTTTTAATTTCTACCATCCGATGCTGGTGTTTGGGAGAATTGTTTCTATCGATAAAAAAAAGCTGATTTTCTATTACTGGCAATGTCTGTGTTACCCTAGAAAGAGAGTAGGAGACTAAGACTTGTAACATTTTCATTACTTGAAAGATTAAATTGTGTTTTGTTATGTGCATTCTTTTCTTCCCATCACACAAACAATCAAGAGGCAGCATTATGAAGTATGAGAGATTATATCTAATACTCTGAGGTGGGATCAAGCTGCCTTCATCATATATTACAATTGTCCCCTAAAGAAATTCTGGGTTTGATGGCTAACAGGCTCAGGTTGCATACAGAAATCATATATATTATAAGTTGCTTTTGGAAGTAATTATTCTAAGGCAAGATTAAGTTTGAATTTGTTTCAGTGCAATCATGATGCATTTGAACCCTTAGAGTAATTTGAATTATCTCTCTTTTCCCCTATTCTTTTTCACCTATTCCCACACATTCTTTTTCATGTGTAGTCCTTTAAGCTGCACAGCATTTGAAGGATGTTTAGTTTATATCTGGGTTTATGATTTTTTCACCTACTTTTTGATTGCCGTCTCATTGAAAAGTGCTTAATAAGAGAGATGATTACAAAATACAATCAACGTTAGCATAAATAGTTTATGCTCATTTTCATGTTTCTTGCCTGTTTAGAGAGTTGGGAATTTGGAAGAATAAAGAACATATAACTTTTTTTTTAGTGCATTTTGTCAATTAGTTTTTCTCACCTACTGTGTTTTAACATTTTTAAAAAGCGACAAAGACATCAGAGTCAAATTATATATTTATGTCGTCAGTAGAAAAAAGCATAAGTTAGATGATCTGGCTTATTAATCTAATTTATTTTGGAAAGTTTTTGAAAAAGCTAAAATATGTATTTAATATGTGAATTGAAAACATGGAAGCAGAAAGATGCACTTCTTTGTAAGATAGTCATAATTTTAGAAATGCACTGTTTTCTTGCGGAGACTTCATTCGGTTCCTTAGTAATTTGTTTTTAATTCTGGAATCCTTAGAAATACTATTCCTGTAGCATAACTTGTGAACAAACTGAAACTAACAGAATATAATTTTCTTTCCTTGCCTCTCTGGCCCACCCCAGTACCACACCCAGATTTACATGGCATGGCTCACGTAACACAGTAGAAAGACTCCTAAAAACTGTTTTCAACTTTTCTATTTCTATGTTAATTCCATTTTAAAAATTATTTTCTATTTTAAATGTGCTATTTATATGAATCCATAGATAATTTTTCTTGTATAACTGTGGTTTGTAAACAAATTTGA
Organism: Tarsius wallacei; assembly: GCA_963574415.1. Lineage (NCBI taxonomy): Eukaryota > Metazoa > Chordata > Mammalia > Primates > Tarsiidae > Tarsius > Tarsius wallacei. Next base: position 28,345 of record CAUYQG010022982.1, read on the forward strand.
ATTTTATATATATCAGTTGTGTTTAATCATTCCAATACCTTTTTTTTTTTTTGAGTTGGAGTCTCATTCTGTCACCCAGACTGGAGTGCAGTGGCACACTCCCGACCACTGCAGCCTCGACCTGCTGGGCTCTGGCGATCCTTCTGTCTCAGCCTTCCAAGTAGCTGGAACTACAGGCGTGCGCTACCACGCCCGGCTAATATTTTATTTATTGTAGAGATGAGATCTCGCCAAGTTGCCCAGGCAGATCTCCAACCCGCGAGCTCAGGCAATTCGCTCATCTCAGCCTCCCACAGCGCGGGATTACAGACTGAGCCACTGAGCCCGGCTCCAATACTCATTTTCATTTAGAATGAATTGGGAAGCACTCCCCACTTGCTCCCCACTCTGACTGGTTACTGTATAACTTTCACTTATGAAAAACAGACTCTTGGTGTCCGGGAGCCAGAATGGCTCTGGTGAAACAACAGCTGCTAAACCTCAGTAGCTTTTAGTTTTTTCTACCTCTGACCCTTGGTAATTTTTGTCCCTTTTCCATGGATGCCCAAGATAATGTGGGTCACTCATGTGGATGGAGTTCATAGCATTAATTCCTGCCATGTGAACAGGAGCCGGAAGCGGTAGAGGGCCTAGGGGATTTTAGGACAGATCCATGGCTGCCCTTCCCCTATCCCTGTGTTCCTTAGGTCACCCACCTCCAGGTTCCATTTTATTGCCATTTCTCTATGAACATTAAACAATTTCATTCAAATCAGTTATGCAGGATCCTTATTGTATTTCGAAGTAACACTTCTAAAAGTATATTATAGGCAAGTTATGTGTGAACAAGACCCTTTGATGTAAAATATCAAAATGAAGCTGAATTTCACACGGCATGGACAATAAAAAATTAAAAATCAATTTCTCCATTCATTTTCCATCCATCGATCCATCCAAGAAGGGAGGAAACTCCCAACCCTCAATGAGAAGGAAATACTAGTGTCTAGCAAAGGAAGCAGACATAAGTCCCAGAATCTTTGTGGCTGACTTTGGCAATTGGCCATGTGCTTTTGACTGCTCTTCACATAAATCAGATAGGGGAGATACAAATAAAATAAAATCCTGACAATACCCGACTCCATCCCAACTGTAGAGAAGATATTGAAGCAGCCCTGAGAGAAGGATTGTGGAAATTTCCATAAGGGTGGCAGTCTTCTCAATCACAAGAGAGAGTCATCATTTGTCTACTTCAGTGTCTTCCTGCTGGCATGAAAGTAGGGGATAAAAAACAGAATGACCAAAAACACTCAGAGCTAATTATCTTCAGCAAGAAACAAGGTTTTAGCTGATTAGAAAACAAGAGAAAATAAATGGTACAAAGAGTTGGAATGAGTAGGGGAACATGTTCTAGAATCCCTGGGTGATGTTGCCCTCAGCCTGTCTATTGCCTTAATGCTTAATCTCTGTTATGTCTGAGGAGGAAAGTAAAATGGCTGTTGGTAAGAGAGAGGCTAATTGGGTTAAATAAACCTCCTGAGGTACTCCAGTTGGAAGTAGAGGCTCAGGGGCCCTGAGCTGAGTCAGGGAAACTATCGAAAGCAGAGTCCATTGAAGTGATTCCCAATAAAGCAGAGCAGACCCTGGCATGAGATAATTACGAAACCAGAGAGAAGATGGCAAAGCTCCGAAACACTAACCAAGACCCTCACCCAAACCCCAACCTCCCCTCCCCTTGTCAAATGGCTTCAGGTATAAGCAGACCTCAAATTGCAGTATTTAGGGGAAGCTAAGTAAATCTCAGTGAAGGTGAGATGGGAATCAAAGAGAACTGACTCACACTATAATCGTGCATATTTCTATTTTCTAGATTAACCTGCCCAAGATGGGTGAGATGGAGACTAATCACCTGCAAATTAAGAAAGCAAAGCATGGGGAATAAATGAGGAACTGAATCTGTAGAAACAGAGGGGCACTCTGTTTCAGGGGGGAAAAAATGAGTACAAAGGAGTGACACTAAAGCACACGTTTGTTAAACTATTACATTTCAAGGATAAAGATGGAATTTTTCAAGATTCAGTGAGAAAAATAGATGAGTCATTTCCACAAACTCACAAACAGAAACAAATGGCTTATGATAAAACATGAGATTACACAGAGCACCTGTGGTAAAAGGTGAAATAAGAATTGATATCATTTAACTATAGAAGAAAATCTAACAATTCTGATGCTGAGAATTAAAGAATTTAAATATTGTAAATGTTGACAACAAACAAAATTATAAAAATAAATGTTGGGAGATAGAGGTTTAATGATTGAAGAGTAAATTCTCAACTTTCTTATTGGAAATTGAACTAGAAGGCTGTGTAGGATAGAATGACTAAAGACAGCATTGGAAGCTTTCAAATAACCAGAAAGGAACACATACATCACATAAGGGAAAAGAAAAAAAAAAAGACAATCGAAATAGAAATTCAAAAACCAAAGAAGCATTACATCTAGAAAATGTAACATGAGAATTTAATTACATTTATAATTTCAGTGAACATAAATGAATGTTATATATATAATATAAATGAGAACAAGACTTATATATTGAATTATTATATTTTTAAAAATCCTACAGATATACTATGTACAAGAGATAATTCTAAAAGTATTACTCAGATTAAAAGTAAAAGATAAAAAATAGGTAACAGGTAAATGCTAACAAAAATAAAATTGAAATTCATTATATTAATTTTAAACTGTTAAATTCAAGCCAAAAAAAGGTTGAAAGATAAAGAAATTCAGTGTATGATAAAAATTGCAATTCATAATGTGAATATAATTGCATAAATCTTTAAAGTCTAAATAACACATCAAAAGAATAAAATAAAATAAAAAGTATTTGGCCACAAGGGAATACAAGGAGAATTTAACAGAAATATAGTGGTGGCAAGAGAAGTTAACTCATCATGCCAGCCATGAAAAGACTATGTAGACCAAAAAACAACAACAAAAAAATTAGTTTACAGTGTAAAGGGTCTGAATGAACTTACTGAGAAGCTTAAATAAATGTAAATGTAGAAGTTGATAACTGGATAGCTGAATGGATGGATGGATGGATGGATGGGTGGGTGGGTGGGTGGGTGGTTGGATGGATGGGTGGATGAATAGTTAGGTAGGTTGGATGGATGAATGAGTGGGTGGGTAGATGGTTGGATGAAGGAATGAATGATGGCTATCTCTAGAAAGTCAATCTTTATTTCAATACCATGGGTTGTATATAGAAATGGAACATATATTAGTTCTAAAAGAAAACTTTGATATGGCCCAACAAGTAAAATAATGTGAAGTACATTACTGACTACAAGACAATAAAATTTTAACTTATAGATCAACAACATCCAATCATCTTAATAACAATAATAAAAAAGAACTCTAAAATAATTCTTGGGTCACAGAAGAAATCAAAAGGAAATTTATAATATATATGAAAATACATGAATATTTGACAAAATTCAGTGTCTTTTTTCTACTAAAATTTAGCTGGAGTAGAAACAGCTGAAACAACTTTGAAAAAGGAAAGTAATAAGGGAGGCCCTAACTTTATCAGGTTTTAAAATACTTTATGAAATTGCAATAATTACAATACATTGGTACTAGAGAAAACCAAGGATAAAAAGAAGGGCCACACATAAATTTATAGGTTTGTAACATTAAATTATGATAATAGTGTCTTTTTAAAATAATTGAGAAAAGACATTATTTGGTAAATTCTGTGGAATAACTGGTGAAAAAGATAAAACTGGGTCCCTACCTTGCTATCGCAAAATAAATTCCAGATGGAAGAAAGTATGAAATATTTTTAAAACCTATAATATTTTTTCTTAAAAAACATTGCTCAATGTATTTAACTTCTTGTCAGAGGAAGTTTTATAAAAAAGATATGATACAAAATATATAAAGAAAAGATCAATAAACTTTACAACATAAAACATTTTAGAAAACAGAACCAACTCACAAAAAATATGCAAAGACTATAAACAGTAAATTTGTAAATAAAGAAAAATGAATATTTAACATACAAATAGTTGTTGAGGCTCATTCAGAAATAAAACAAAAACAAAAAGCCAAATTCTAGAAAAGTTCTAATATTCCCACATGATTGGAAGATAATTAAATTTGGAAATATTCAGAGTGGATATATTGATAAAGGACTCTGAATCCTGAGGATATAAAGTATGATGATCTATCTTGGGAGGTTTGAAAGTATTTATCAGAAATTTAAATGTGCATACTCTTTGACCAAAAAACGTTATCACTGGTAGGAATTTATCCTATGCATATACTTACAGAAGTTCACCAACACGTTTGCACAATCACGTTTATTCCAGATTTTTTTTATACACCCCATCCCCACCATACAACCGAAAACAGTGGAAAGATTGGTCAGTTGGGAAGTGTTTGAATAACATAATATGGTGAAGAATTTTGAAAGCCTTTTTAAAGTAACTGTTAACTAAAAGGGAAATAGATCTGTTAATTATAATTTTAAAGATAAGGTACAGAAAGGTTAAATATGTGAAAATGTTATATATTTATATAGATTCATTGTTACATCAATAAGCCTTTCCCCCCTTTTTCCAGAAGGAAACAGAAGTAAAAAGTAATAATGATTGTTGCCTTTGGAGAAAGGGACAGGATTAGTTGAGTGAGAGATAATTCTACTCTTTATTGTGTTCCTTTCTGTATTATTTCAATTATCTAATCATCCCATGTATAAGCTGATATTTTCAAAGCAGTGCTTATTTTTTGTTTTCTTCCATATATTTCTTGAATACTAAGTCTAACCAATATTGATAAAATCAATCAGTTAGTAAAATAATCCTGATAGAATTGACTAATGCCTATGTATATATTCCGGTATAAGCTGAAAATTTTGGAACTCAATCAGTGTTAATATTTCTGTAGAGAGTTGTTGCATATGTATATTCACTATTAATACACATAAGACTACTAAGTTCTGGCTGATTTTTTTTTAAGTGTCTGTTCAACTCCCACAAGAGTTGAAAGAGTTTCAGTATATTTTGTTTTATAAATATTTAACTTATGTTTGCTAAGGTTGAAAAAGGCAATATTCCACCAGGGTCCATTTTCTAAATGTAAGGCATGACTGATTTTTTTCATAGTTACAGCATTTATGAAATATTGAGAATTTATGCATGTGAAATGCCTTATAATGGACGATTATAGACATAAGCTATTCTTTTTTAAAGTCTCCAGTGTAAAATTCAAAGAGTAGAAGCTATTTCAAATGAATATACAGTGTTTCTTGTGCTATACAGACTTAATCTTTACAGGAGTGTTATTCACTCAGCTAGATTGGTCTAAAAGATTTTTTAAAGAAATAGTTTAATTTTCTCTCCAATAACTCAAACGTCAAAAAGAAGGTTGTTCCTCGTGGCTATTATTGCTGTTGCAGTACATACTGAGGGTTTCTATAAACATGGCATTTTTAATGTGTTTATGTAAAGTATGTTATTAAAGCAGTGGCTGGATTACTTGACATAATTTGCATAAAATCTTATTTCAGTGATAAAAATTAATGTATTGGGAGTTATGAGTGAGTTGGAACGAGTCGTTTATTTCTTAATAGAAGAGAGCTTTGTCTTCAGTCTCTACCACACTTGAACTTCAATTACCTGGATTATTTTCATGTGTTTGTTTATTTGCATTTACTTAAGTGTTAATGATTATTCAGTAGTTTGAGCAGGAGAATGTTTTAGGTCTGTCTTTGCCTTAGTCTAGTGATAAAAAGAGTCAGCACATATCCAAGTTGTTCTGTAAAAGCACTCCTAAAGCATGACAATGTTCTAGTCATTCCATTAGCAGCTATTAGATGGAGGCTAAATATCTTAGCCATTTTGGGATCTGACAGACTGAAGCGTAGTATTCGTTTTGGCCCCTCTGAATATCATCTGCTCATCCATGCTTATGAAAATGAAATAAAAAGTCGGCCCCTGTTCTTGCTCTTGCAGAAGCAACTGTTTTTATGAGGAAAACAATGAACATGTCACCCCGGATTTGGCAGCAGGGAAGAGCAGGGAGTATATAAATTGTCTTTTTGGGTGCCAACTGTTATGCACTAGAATTGTTTATATTAGCGAAATCCTCGAGTTGTAAGTTATGTAAATTGTATTTTTTTTCCCTAGACTATGTTTTATGGTGGAGAAGAGGGTTGGGGAATGTGTATTAAATCTGAAATAGTCTCATGCTTAAATACCGCAAGGTGGAAGACAGTTAATCTTCAAAACAAATAGTGAACATACGTAACTGCTTTATTGCCATCAACATATGTCTCTCTGTAATTATCCTGGCTTATACCTTGGGATAGGCTGAAGATGTAAGACCTATCTCAGCTCAGAGAATGTTGTTTTTATTTTGGGGGTTCCAAATTGAAGATATTAGGGAAAAAAGACATGTGGATTTACCCAATATTGGTGCTCATAAAAACAATAACTGAAATTAATGGTGCTTGCTGTCTGCTCAGGACCTAGGAGAGCAGGTGTTGGGTAAGTTTGACTAAACAGCTGTGTCAATACACCTTGGCACATCTGAGACTGTTTGGGGAAATTCCTGAGGAGACTCTCAGTCTCATACATAGTCATTTCCAGTTTTCTGGTGGTGACACGCACCAGTGGCATATAGGGACTGGGTTGCAGCTGACCTTCCTGTGGCCAGGGATTACCTTCTGAGAGATTGTGATGCATCTTTCAAAAAAACAGGGGCCACTTGAGTGCTGAAAAAGAAAAGCAGTTCCTTGACTGGTACTTCCATTGGGGTGACAAGCTTTTCTTACTTAGTAGCTAACAAGGGTGGTTGTTTAGCAAAATATGGGTGGGAATGAACACAGTCCACAAACTCACACATGCAAGAAAATTTCTATAAATTTTACTGATGTAGTCCTCTGTACCTAGAAAAATGATACATCTAGGCTTGCTCGGAACAGTCCATGGTTATGCCTGTTGTCGCTCTCTCTTTCTTCCCTACAATGTTCCAGTCAAGTTGACTGTGTCCCATCATAACAACTTTTCCCTGAATTAGTTAAGGACCTTGATATTTCAGCGGGAAGAGCCATAGGAATCAAACATGTAGAGAAAACCATGTCTGTCAATACTTTATAATATCATTTCCTTCAAAATACTCAGTGATTTCCTTTGCCTATTTCGAGTTCTCCAAAGGATGTATAATATCATAATGCATATAACAGAGATGAGAATTGTTGGCCAGGGTAGCAGCAAGCAAATTTCTTGGATAATGTAGTGCTTTATTCGGGAGGACTTGATATCCTTTAGGGAGGCTCATTGATTTTATGAGATCATTAGTTTACTTATTATTCAATAAATTTAACTCCTCTGCACTAATACCTGTAGTAAAATATTTTTTGTGACCACGATGTTCTTTGCTCAGAAGTTAGGCTGTGTTGAAAATAGCTGGCTGGAATATGGTCTGGAGAGGAAATGGATGAGGTCAGAGGAGGTGAGGCAAGTTGCTGGAGAGAGAAAATCTGCTATGGGAATGAATCAGAGAGGACCCTGGGGGGTTTGATTTAGGGCCTTTGTAATACATCACACTTTCCCAAAACTAATGCGCACTTCAGCCACCCTCATTCATCATAAGTCAATTGCGAAAGCCTATATTGACAGTAATTGCCTACTTGGATCATATTTTATGAACCAGGTTTTAGCCACCAGCACCCACCATTTTGACCACATTTGAATCCATGCAACTTACTAAGTTCATATCCATCCAGATTCTGCTTAAACGCGTACATACACACATGATGGAGTTTGAAGGCAAATGGTCTGGCTCCATCGCTGTCCTTCCCCGCACACAGCTGCCTTCTTTCCTGCCTTAGTTTGGGCTAGGAAGGGACAGCTACCCCTCTCCTTGTTATTCCAAGTGACATCAGAAAGTACACCAAGTTAATTCCCTTCACATGTGTTAATGCACAGTTTCCTAGTGCCTAGGAAGTAATTTGGATATCTGGATTATTTTTTTTTTTTTTTCGTTCCTGCTTCTTCAGAATAAAAGGACTCCTTGATATTCCTTCCCATTATTTTCAATACTGCCTGAGTGATTTTCTTAAATCACAGTCCGAATACTTTCATTTCTGTTTCTCAAACATTTTATGTGAAAAATGAATGCCTCATAGCATGGCATCCACGGACCACTCTGACCTGACTCATAGTTTCTGGCCTTTGTTTCACATCATCTCTTCCAGACACACCAGCCTTAACCTGAGCTTTCCAAGCTTTGTGCCTTCTTCCTGCTCTTCTTGCGTTCTCGGTCCCTGTAAGGTGCACCTGAAAAGCATCTTTCCCCCAAGTGCTTGGTGATCATTGTAATCAGTCTCTTTCCTGTGAGCATACGGGATTTTCTCATTTGAGTATAACCGTACCAATAACCCATCTTGAATTATGACTAGCTATGTATATACTGTAGTACCTGCTAATTATAAACTCCCAGAAGGCAGAGAACTCGTCTTTTTATTTCTCTGTGTCTCTCTTCACATCTAACACGAGACCTGGTAAGTAGTAGAGCTCAATAAAAACATGCAAAGTTAGGACAAAAATTATTGCTAAGCTAAAAGCATTGCTAAAACTTTGAAAAGGCCACTTGTTGAGGATCAATGTTTTTGATCATGACAAATGCCTGAATACCAATATTCCTCAAAGTGAAGTCTCAAAATGACAAACCAACTGTTTTGTCCATGGGTTGCCTGACAATTTAAAAGGAAAAAAAAATTTTTGTTCATGTACACACATTAAAAATGTTTGAAATGTAAGTTTAGTTATGGCTTTTGTAGGCATTTTGTCACCTTGTTGAGTCCTAGTGTGCTCTCCAAGGCTATGAGTGCATTACAAAGACCGTACTGGTCATGTGGTCTCAGCCAACGTTGGTTAATGGTGCAGCTTCCCCCAACATGTATAATTTCTTGTAATTTTCTTCTAATTACTCACATCTGTTAATTATTCTTTTCCTTTTTCTATTGTCAGTATTTGGATTAATCATATTTCCTAGTCACAATAAGCAGATCATCAGCTCAAAACCACTCCACTACAGCACAATGTTATAATAAGAGGAATAGCATAAATACTACAATTAAGATTAATGTTAAAAAAAATGTAAGTGGTGATCAGGCTCCAATGCAAATGTAGAATATAATTTGTTTGTATTGGGATACTGTGATGATTGTACTTAAGCAGCCACAAAGAAAATTTTGAACAGGAGGTAAAATGGTAATTATTTTTAAATTTTATTTTATACTATAATTTTACTCTTCATCCAATTATAATAAATCTGTCACCTAGTGACATGAAAACTTTGAAACTTTCTTGCAGCTTTCAAACAAACACAATGACCTTTTTGTTGAACCAATTAAGTTTCTCTGGAAAGTAAAATAATACTTTCCCTATCAAAATTAATGCATTTTTTTTTTACATAAGATGGGGAAATCACCAAAGTCACAGCAAGATAATTCAACTTTGTACTCTTTATTAAAAATAATCAGGCAAATGTCACACTATGACTGAGAGGATAAAACCAGCCACAAGTTTAATGACAATTTTTATGGCCAGAGAGAAAGCATAATGACCTTTTGGCAACGTTACTAAACCAAATGGACACTCCTGGAATCTGCCTACACCATGGAAAGGCAATTACAATCCTGGAACTGGCTATCAGGTATTGGCTATAGCACACAATGTCTAAGTACAGAATGTAAATCAGCGTTTGTGTGGTACATATATGAGGGAGAGGTGCGTGCAACTATTTGTTCTCTTGTTACAGAAGTCCAAACTCTATGAATTGAGATTTTTTTTTTTGACTCAGTTAATGGTTATCTTGAATTCCATGAGGTAGCCTGGAAAATACCCCCCGGGGCGAGGATTTATGGAACATAGCCACATGTGCAACAAGGACTGTATTCGTGCACACTGCTGTAGTCACAGACAATATTTGGTGGTCAACACTATACTACACGACACTAACTTGGTGTTAAAGTTGATAATCAAAAAATTATAGCATGATGTAAGTCTTGGAAATTTGTTTCCTAGGTTTCCAGGAAAAGATTCTGCTTTCCTAGACCAAAGTTTACCTGCTGGAAGATTAAAAAATTATCACAATCTCTTTTTTTTTTTTTTGTAAGAAGGCTTTAAAAAAAAAAAAAAAGACACCAATCATACAAATAGAAACTATATCAATGTATTTCATATCACTTGTTCAAGTAACGTCCTCAGCAATGTATTTGGTATTCTGAATAGCCTGAACTCATCTTTTCGAGGCAGAAACATTTTATTCCAAAGACACCTAAATATCTGAAAGAAACACCAAATAGTAGCTTGTATTCCTGAAGTTGATTAATTTTAAACACAGCTTCTATCATTCAGTGCAAATGAAGAATAAGGAAAGAAACAATTGGATATGAAACTTGAAACGTCTTGAGGTAACCATCACCAAGACATTTAGTTTGTGATTAAAAATGAATAAGTGCAGCTTCCTTGTGACTGATATAAAACAATTTCTTAAAATAGATTTTATTTTTATACAAGTTTTTGTTTAATATTTAAAAAATTTACCTAAAAGATAACATTTGTGTTTATGCCTTATATTCATTAGGTGGATCTCAAGTAGTGAAATTTGAAGAAACGGTATTATCAATATTAAAGTAGTGACTTTTTTTTAGAACTCTCAGCCAATTTTTTTAATGGTAAATGCTTTATTGCATAAACATATTAATAGTATAAAGCATTTTACAAATATGTACTTACTAGCAGCAAATGCAATTAAGTATAAAAATATAATTTATGATTTAAAACAGTTAAAGATTATTTATTTATATTTATTCCCAACGTTTTAGCTTTCAATATCGCAGTTTTGATACATTTGCCAACTTGCATGAAAAGCTTGTTTCATGAATTGATAATGTCTTCTACATAAATAATATTTTCTGCTCTTTAATCTTTCCCTTGAGGTATTTATTTTTTGTTTTCCCCTATTTTCTCAGGAAGACTCAAATGCTTTATGATAAGGATTATAGAATTTTCAGAAATCTTGTTAATTATTGAAATCTTTGCACTACATAGAGTATTTGTGTTGTGTTATGATTTTTGTTTATTTGCTTTTTGTTACCCTCATTGCAGCAGTGAAAATGGTAACCAAGACCTCATTTGTTTGTTTTAATTCCAAGTTTCTCCATTTTGCAAATAGTAAGGAGATCAAATAAAGTGAAATACTATTTGTGTGATATAAAGCAAATTTGTTCTGATTCTGCTTCCAGAAAAGCAAGCTGCACTCAAAGTAACACAATTAGAGACAAGATCTCTTCCATTTTCTCATATTTTGTTAAACTGAAACATGTTAAACAACGACATAGGTTGCATCAAAGAAGTTTAAATTTTTTTTTTTTTTTTTTTTTTTTACATTTTACATCTATTGTCCTGACTCTGCATGACAAAGTTCATTTGTATATCTGACTTTTCATTCCTTTATTTAAAAAATGTAATAGTTTCTGGGAGAAAAGAGAGAAAAGGAAAACCATTTATTGTTTGTTTTGAAACCATGGAAGACCAAGGCGAGGCATCCTGAGACACCAATTTTATGAATCTGTCTTTGAGAAGTTAAGCAAAAAGTGATAATAAGCTGTTCTTTAGAGTATAAATTAATTTCTGGTTTTGTCATTATGGTTAATCATACTGATTTGCAGCCTTACTTGTTTCAGTCATTGAGACCCCACTTTAATGTGATTAACTTTTTTTGTTCCATTTATGGAACAGTACTGGCCCCTAATTTTTTAGAACAGGATAACCCTCGATTGGCCTTATGTAAATAAATCATGTCTTAATGCCCTTGAAATCAGAGGATCCCCCAGGAGAACAAGTTGTAAATCAGAATAGAAGGAAGTGAGTGTAACCCTGGAGGCCGGACTGCCAAATGGCATATTCAGAATGCACCAGATGCCTTTATTTCAGAATTTTAATTCATGGTACTTTTCTTTTTCAACTGATGCTGGTCTTGTAATGACAGAGATTGAGTGATAAATTGCTATTGTATAATGTCCTTTATCTCTTATCTATAGACTGGGTTTGATGGAAAGTTCAGGTTTTGTGAAGAATGTTTTACATAGGAAATGTTGAAATATGGGAAACACACTATTTCTACATAAAGGAAAGGGGAACGTTGTGTGTGTGTGTGTGTGTGTGTGTGTGTGTGCACGCGCATGTGTGTCTGTAAAAATAGATCTAGCATTTTTTTCCCCTCAACCAGGGTCTTTGTTTTATGATAAGAGAACAAATATATTTGTTTGTTTTGTTTTTGTTTTTTGAGTCAGGGTCTCATTCTGTTGCTCAGGCTGGAGTACAATGGCATAATCACAGCTCACTGCAGCCTCACACTCCTGGGCTCAGGTGGTCCTTCCACCTCAGCTTTTCCAATAGTGGGAGTACAGGCACTTGCCCCCATGCCCAGCTAATCTTTGTATTTCTTGTAGAGATAAGGTCTAATTACGTTGACTACGCTGGTCTTGAACTGGGCTCAAGCAGTTTTCCTGCCTCAGCCTCTCAAAGTACTAGAATTATAGACGTGAGCCATTGTGCCCAGCTCCTCTCTGATTCTTTCTAGAAATCTCTCTCTGTGTAACTTCTTATCCCTTTTTTACTCCTCAAAATTACATTTATGCTATTTTTTTGCAAATTGTAAAGGGTTTCTGATAAAGAGGTCCTGGTACAATGAGCTCAACATTTGTCTCTATCTAACTAATCTGAAAATGGGGTCCACACTCCAGCCATTTCCATAAAATTGTTGTATCTTTCAGACAGGTAATTTAAGGTATGAACTCTCACAGACATACCTTACAACGATGAGATAATTTCACATTACAGTGTGGGTCTGTCTCATAAGGACAATGTTGAATGTATAAAGCCAGATACCAAAGCATATATGCTGAATGATTCCAATTATGTGAAGCCTTTAAACAAGCAAAATTAGTCAATGTGGTCAGAAGTCAGAATTTTAGGACAGCAGTTCCCTTGGGTAAGTAGAGTCTGGAAAATATATGGGGCTGGAGCTTCTGGGCATTGCCTATGTCCTGTTTCTTTATTTGGGTGCTGGTTACAAGAGTGTGTTCACTTCTTGAAACCCATGGAGCTATATACTTATATGTACCTTTCCATAAGTAGTTTATACTTATACAAAATGTTTAAAAGATTTACTGTGAACAACATAGATGATCAGAGTTGTAATGGAACACTTGTTGTTTGAGGGTGCGTTTTTCAAAGCTATTTTAGTGACAGCTCCCCATCTTTACAGAATTTCATAGAATATCCCCTACTTGATTAGAAGTAATTTACTTCCTTCATTTGTTGGTACTTTTACCTTGGTTATGAAGAACCTGTATTCCTCTGGTGAGTTCAGAACGTTCTACTAGCTACATTTCACCAGCCCAAAGTAAAATTCCTCAGGACATGGGAAAAGGCAAGATGCCTCCCACCCCACACTCTTGAACACCTCTTCCCTGCAACTCAGTTTTCTTTTTCTTTTTCTTTTTTTTTTTGCAACTCAGTTTTCTAATCCCTCACCTTCACTTGCATATGTGACTAGGAGAATTGGCAGGAACCTTTCCACAGAATTGTCCGTGACTTATTAGTTATTAATTTATAAGGTGGAGTAACCTGACTGGAAAGAGGCTGACAATGGGTAGAAGAAAGGTCTGGCTGACTTCCACAAATGAAACCCCTTTACTTACCTTGAGTGCCATGATATTGTTACTTTGATAGCAGAGTCAGCTATGCCACTTTTTGAGTCAGCTTGGGCTACTATAAGAAAGTACTACAAACTGAATGACTTGTAAACAACAGAAATTTATTTCTGACAGTTTTGGAGTCTAGAAATGTGAGATCAAGGTGCCAGCATGGTCAGGTTATAGTGCGAACCCTCTTCCAAGCTGCAAATGCTTGGAAGTCTTCATTGTATCCTCCCATGGTGGAATTTGAGAGTTGTGTGGGTCTTCTTGTTTTAAGGGCACTACTCTACTCACAAGAGCTCAACCCCCAGGATTTAATTACTTCTCAAAGGCCCCACCTCCTAATATGATCACATTGGGGGTTAGGATTTCAACACATGAATTTTAGGGGAACACATTCAATTTGTTGCACCACTCTCAAAAGTAAAGAGACTTCTTAGATAGGAAAGCATTTCCTGTTCTTAGAAATCTTGAAGTGAATGATTTGCTTGAGAGAATTAAGATGGTCAGTGGGAAAAAGTATGAGATCTATAGTCAGACTCCCTAGGCTCAGGAAATGGCTAAAACCTAGAATGAGTGGATTGAAAGTTTCTGTTCTTCTGTTTCTTCAATGAAAAAAAATTAAATAAGAAAAATAATAGCAATAGATAATAAAGATATGGAAGTACCCATCTTGTTTAGGGTGGTGGGGAACATATTCAGATCTCCAAAATAGTAACTGTTTTATTGTATAGCGTTGAGTCCTATATTCGCAGTAAGTAATCAATAGATGTTGCCTAATGAATGTAATTTTTCAGATGAATCTGATCATGCCATCAACCCCCTCCAGAAAATTCTTCAAACTCCCCTAGGCTTTGAGTTATGGCCCAGTCCCCCATGCAACTTGCTATACCTGGCTCAGGCCTCCTCTCCAACCACATGTCTCACTACTCCCTCTTGTCTTGGTCCTTTATACTCCAGTGATGTCCCTGGGCTCAGAGCATCCCAACATACTGTCTGATGCTCCATGACTTTGCTTAGCCTGTTCCCTCTGCCTGAAGTGCCCACACTGCTCCTCTTTACCTGGGAAATCTCTCTTCCTTTCCTTTCCTTTCCTCAGAGTCATCTTCTTCAGGAAATTATTGATTCTTCCTACTGATCCTGAACCTGAGAGAGGTGAAGCTCTTTTAGGATTTCCATCAGACATTCCAGACAGACTTTCTTGGCCTATCATGTCTCTTTAATAGACCAGGAACTCCCTCTGTGTAGGAACAGTGGCTTTGTCATCATGGGATCCCCAGTCCTAAAACACTTCTTACATTAATTTATTGAATGAATAAAATAACCAACAAATAAATGGCCAAGAATTTATACCTATGTGGTGCTCTTCCTTAGAACTGCAAGCTTCATATTAATATACAGCATCTCAGTTTAAAACATGTGGAGTATTAAAAAAATAGCTAGAATACAATGGCTCAATGGCTTTAAGTTGGAATTTAGTGTGTCTCAATTTTAATTTTGCAGAGCTTATACTTTGCTTTTGTGAGTTACCAGCAATGCTAGTCAACTCTGAGTCAGACATCCTGGTGTGTGGGTTTTAAATAATGCATTTCCTTGCCCTCAGGTGGTGAGGTGTGACATTTGCCGCTTAGATAAAATTTCCCCATGATGGTACTCACACAGCTGAAATAAGGCCCAAGCTGTTACCCTTATCTCACTTGCAAATCTGCAATTTCCTTATTTCTCACCTCTTTGAGATGTGACTAAAGAGGTGATGGCAAGAATATGAAGAATTAGGCAAGAGAAGTTGGGAGACTGCTTTCCTTAGTAAAAGTTTCTTGTCCTTTATTTCCCAGGTTGACTATTCAGGGTAATTTCACCAGTTTGTCGCTCAGCTTTTTCAGTTCACTTTGATTGGAGTCATCAGTGACTTAGAAAAAAGCTTCAAACATGTAAAATTATTACTTTTCTACTTAGTAACATAAGCAGTAGCTTTCTCAATAGTATCCACTTTTTCCTACTTCAGTTTTCTTTTCAGAAAAGATTGGTCCCTGTTGGCTCATCCCCCATATACACATAATAGGTGTTATGTGTTCCCTCACATCACTCAATTTAAGACACTCTCTGATGTTACCTATAGAACTTTGCATGCTCAAGTTAATTACCCAAGCATCCCTTTCTACCAAATCTCCTTCCCTAAACCTATCCTATTTAGAACAACCACCACCCTAGGCTTGGGTGATTCGTCTCAGCTTTCTTTCTGTCTTTCCAGGAGAGGGAAATAGAGCATGCCTGGGGAAGAGAAGGGAAGGTCAAGTGTCTTGGAGAAAATTAGCAGCTTCCTGCTCTGCTTCTTTCCCTTCTCATGCCTCCCTCTTGACAGACTCTCAGGAAACCTAAATTTGACTCCATAGCAATACCTGTATTAGCTAAGCCATTTACACAAATGCATCCCCACTGCTTTCCTCAGGCCCTGGGCAGCAAAATTAAACTTTTTTTTTTTTTTTAATCAGAGTCTCACTCTGTCACCCAGGATGGAGTGCAGTGACATGCTCACGGCTCACCGCAGTCTCGGTCAGCTGGTTTTAGGTGATCCTTCTGCCTCAATCATCCAAGTAGCTGGAACTATAGGCGTGTACCACCATGCCCGGCTAATTTTTTGTTTCTGTTGTAGAGACAACGTCTCAACAAGTTGTCCAAGCTGGTCTCGAACCCTTTGGCTTGGGCAAAACTCTTGTCTCTATCTCCCAAAGTGCTGGGATTATAGGTGTGAGCCATTGCACCTGGCAGGATTTAACATAAAAAGTAAAACAACAAGAAATCTCAACATTATATCTGTATCAGAGTAACCTTATTGTGAGTTTTATGTGTTCCAATTTCCTAGTCCACAATTATCTTTCACAACTATTTAGTCATATTTTTAAAAGGTTGTCTTAGTTAGATCTGGCTGCTGTAACAAAATACCATAAACTGGGTAGCTTAAACAATACACATTTATTTCTCACAGTTCTGGAGGGTAGGAAGTCTAAGATCAAGGTGCCAGCAGATTCTCTATCTGGTGAGAGCTGGCTCCCCTGGTTTGTAGACAGCCACCTTCTCATTATATACACACATGGCCTTTCCTCTGGTGCCTGCTGTTGGAGAGAAGTGCCCTAATCCCATCATGTGGGTCCTACTCTCATGACCTAATCTAAATGTAATGACCTAGCCAAGGCGCTACCCCTAAATCCATCACATCAGGGGCTAGGCTTAGTATAAGCATTTAAGGAGGACACAAGCATTCAGCAAATCACAAAGATTATTGTGAAGCTGTTGTGTCTATGTTGTTAATATTGAATGATTCTTTAGTTTTTTCCAAATGTGTGTTTTGATCATTTGCTCTCTTACTATGAGCTCAATAACCAGTGTTGAATAATAATATCCAGGTGTCTTGGATGTTTTCCATTTGTCCCCTAATCTGCTCATTGCCTTTTGACATGTTGCTCTATGCCCCAGGAGACTGACCTCTATGAACTGCATCACCTGGACTACCTCAGCCAGTGAAGGGCAGTAGCAGGAGTTCTGAGCACAGGACAAGAGATAGGCCAAGGTGTTCATTATTGCACCTGCTGATGCCAGTTGTTGGAGATATATAGGAGGGCCCCCAGCTATATATCGCACAGCGCTCCAGTAATCACTTTCTCCATCATCTCTTCTGGCCTAGGGGTGGCTAAGGCTCCCTGCTGATACAAACCTCAGGGTACTTGATTATCTCACACCTTTGAAATTGGCCCCTTCATTAAACTCCCCCTGTGTCCCCCCCATACCTCCCATTAAGACTACATTATGTGCAATTCCCTTTGTTAAATGAATGCAGATATTCCATCGCTTAATCTCAAATCACACTAGGTTCTCTTGGCAGTGACACCAACTTGAGGATATTCTTCACCTTTGTGGAAATGACTTCAAATGGATTTTGAGTGTGATTTTTGAAATGTGTGGCTATTGATGTGCATGTTTCTTTTCTGAAATTCTTCAAATAGCCATCTCTTCCTCTTTGTTAAAAGTTCTTCAAATTATAAGGCAACAATTAGAATCACAATACTGCCAATAGCAGTGGTCATGATAATATTTAGTAATCAGCATTTATATAGTTTAGCAAAGGTTTTTGCATATATATTTTCCATCTTATCTCCACAAAATCCTCATGTGATAGTTAACTTTTTTTTCCCCTGATTTTACATATGGGAAAATTGAGCTACACAGACTACGTCTTCTTCACACAGCTCAAGATTTAGTAAAGGGCAAGAAAAATTCAAGTACTTCAAGTACATATCTTTTAGTTCTACTTCAGCAGAAGTGTGGTAGTGAAAGTAGAGAGATAAGGAGGTCAATGACATTACCTTCAATTTGCATTTGTGTTGAGTTCATTTTAATAAACGTCCTTGGTCCTTGATCATCTGTTTGCAAAGCAAATAAAAATCTCTTTCGCAGTTCCTGCAATATTAGTCATTTTCCTAAAGGACAGCTACTGGTACCTCCATTTACCTCTGTCTCTATATCTGAAATCCTATGATAAGAACC
The DNA here is from genome assembly GCA_963574415.1 of Tarsius wallacei. NCBI lineage: Eukaryota > Metazoa > Chordata > Mammalia > Primates > Tarsiidae > Tarsius > Tarsius wallacei. The sequence continues at coordinate 46,649 of CAUYQG010022982.1, forward strand.
TTAACTTGGTGAGGAGATTGCAAAATAGACACTAATGGAATATAAAGTGATTCAAGAGCTTGGACTTCTCACTTATAGGATGACAAAGCGTTGTGTATTGAATTCACATGTTGACCATGTATTTTTTTACTTTTTAATTTTCCATTTATCTCCATTTCATGCTAACCCAATATGTATTTTTCTCCCTCAGATGCATAGACCACTATTTGAAACACATTTTGTTTCTGCTCACAGAGTTAAAACAGGAAATTGTCTTTTCCTTTCTAATATATGGATATATAAAGATTCAACACAACATTCAAACCATACTTATAAGATATAATTTTATTATATTTGAAACACTATTAATCATAGAATACAATAAAAATTATTTTCTAAACTCTTAGTTTTCTCTTATTTTTCATAAAACAAAAAGTGTAAAGCTTTGGGAAAAAATATGTCTTGTTACATGATGAAAGTATGAACCTTGGGGAAAATGTTCTCTCCCCCATTTTCCCCTTATTTAGGTTCATTCTTGCCTTTCTTTTTCTCTTTGTGGTAGCCAATTTTGTCAAACTTATGACCCTCTGGAAATTTTATAGAAATAAGAGTTCAGTCAAGATTCTTGGGATCTTATATATTCGGTTTTCAAGTATGCAACTCCATGAGTTGATGAAGAAGCACAGTGATTGAAATACACTCTTTGACAGAGGATAAAGTTAAGGGTTATTTTGTAATCCCCCTTGTTTCTGGAAGATAAGAAGAAAAATAGGGTTTGCTTTATTTTGGCAGAGACCACATGGAAGGAGAAGACAATCCTTTCTTTCACAAAGTCTGATGATATAAGGAGATTGATTGGCTGGTTGGTTGATATGGGAATCATTAAAATTATTAATAAAATAAATTAATTTTATTCCTGTCATGCAAGGCTCTGGACAGTCTAGGCTCCCTATTCTAAAACACTTTATAATCTAGTAGAGGCATTATAACACACATGTGCATGCGTGCATACACACACACACGCAAGCATAACAATATCTGATATTAGTCTAGTAAAGTAAAGGCAAAGAAAGTAATGTTAGAGAGCTGAAGAGAAACATGCTGAAATCTACCTGGGAGCACTGGGAAGGGTTGGATTCTGGGGCATTTGAATTTACTTTTCCAGGAAAATGATGAGGGAGGGGAGGTATTTCAAGAAGATGAAATAAATTAGCAAAGGAATGCAGTAGAATTTCTTAGTGTGTTTTCAGAAACTAAAAAGTCCAATGGCTTAATATGAACAAAAGATGGGGAGCGACACAGATAAGAGAGAATTCAGAAAGGTAAGTGGAGACCAGGGCATGGAAAGTCACTGGGATACTCTGCTAAAGTTCAAACTGTATTTTAGAGGCAATTGGAACCCATTAATGTTTTGCCAGATGTGTAGAAGGTGGTGCTGAAAAAATGGGAAGAAGATGATCAAGAGGCTCTTGAAATTCTCCAGGGTAGCATTAAGAAGGGAAACCTTTTTTAAATTATGAATGTTGCAGCAACTTGGATGGACTTAGAGTCCGTAATACTGATTGATCTATCACAGAAACAAAGAACTGAGTACCACATGTTTTCATTCATAAGAGGACCTTGAACAGTACTCTAAGAAAGGGATTGGCAGCAGTGGGAAACTGCCAGGGGAAGGGGAGGCAGGATTGGCAGTAGTGGGAAACTGCTGGGGAGGACACACCTCATCCACAATAATGAACATTTGTATACCTAACCCTGAATTGTACCCCATATCTTTAATAAATTAAAAAAAAAATAAAAGGCAGAAAAAAAAGAAGGGAAACCCCCAAGGTTGGGCATTGAGACAAGAGAGATTCTGGAGGGAGAAATGGTAGTACTATCATAATGATTTGACAAGAGGAGGAAAGAGTTAGAGGCAACAATTCCAAAGCTTCATGTAAAAACATTCTTAATAACCGTTCAGTTGCAGTTTCAGCAGTTTTTCAAATTTGATTTACTTGGAGAGTGTAATCAAGAAATACACTTGTTCTAAAGAAATACTAGATGTATTTGTCATTTGGCCCTATTGTTTTATAGGCTCTCATTTAGTGTCATACCTATGAATTATGTATTTATTCAAAAAGTTAATGAGCTTCTACTCCATGGCAGGCAGAAACAGAAAACAATTAGACAAGTCACTATTTACCCTTACTCTTCCACTGCTATTCCTGTCCCCCTACCTCTTGCTTTTTGGTTCTGTTGAGGAAAATAATCAATAGAACAACTAATTTAACCCATTATATGCCTTGATCTGATCTATTTTTATTTTATTTTATTTTATTTTTATTTTTTATTTTTTTTGAGTTGAAGTCTCACTCAGTCGCCCAGACTGGAGTGCAGTAGCCGCTCCCGGCCACCGCAGCCTCGACCTGCTGGGCTCCGGCAATCCTTCCGCCTCAGCATTCCGAGTAGCCAGAACTACAGGCGCGCGCTACCACGCCCGGCCAATTTTTTTGATTTATTGTAGAGATGAGGTTTCGCCTGCCCAGGCGGGTCTCGAACCCACGGGCTCAGGCAATCCACTCACCTCAGCCTCCCAAGGCGCGGGATTACAGGCTGAGCCACCGAGCCCGGCGAGACATTTAGTTTTAAACCCAGTAAATATGACTTTTTGAGTGCTCACTCAAAACACTGAAAGGGATGGGTGACTTTAAAGTTTCAGACAATAAAAGATTATGCTGAATGTAAAAAAAAAAAAAAGAAAATAAGAAGCATGCCTTTAGTTTGGGGATATAAATTGAGTCACTGAACTAACTGGGTGCATTTAAAAATTATGTTTCTAAAATCTGCTGCAATAATGTAATCTTATAAACCTTTCACTTAATATTTAATATAACTTCCCTGGTGTCTGTCCTCTTATGAAGTGTTTGCAGACCTTATACTATAAACTAGAATTGCATACACATTGAAGTTTTGTAGATCAAATTTTTTGTCAGTCACTGACAAAAGGAGCTAGTTTGCTAAACTAAGTTGTATAACCACTAAAATCTGTAGCACATTTCAACTGTCTTGTTAGTAAGACTGGAAGTCTACAGGCTACAAATAGATTTTAAACAGAATTTTGCTTCAACATGAAAAGTAAGGCACTATATATTCAAGAGGAAAAAAGCCATTTAAAAAAGAGTTATAAACATATATATTTACATATATCATATATATATATATTTCTTGTACTGTATAGTCTAAATTGTATATGTCTGCCTTTGTAGACCTATTTAGAATGACGGTTCCAAGCAATTCATGTATGTGAAGCTTTCTGCTGAGGGTGGGCTGCAGAAACTTGGATTAGGATATGAGTAGCTCTCATGCAGATACACAAAACACACAATTTTCACAGACCTTGATGTTTAAGCCACATCAAGTTGTAATGAAATAAGCAGATATAAGCACACAAGAGAAAACAATAGCCTCGCTGGCCACGAGAGAAGCTTCCATGTATATGGAACAGCTGAAATATTACCATTTCAAGGATCCCTGCCTTCCTTTTTCTTCTAAGAGAACTGCCACCTGCACAGTTTCTGCAGAACATTTCAGAAGATCTTTTCACTTACCTGAAAGAAAGAACAACAACAAAAGCATTTAAACATCATTTCATGGTGAATTTGTTTTTGCCATCTTAATTAAAGAAAAAAAAACCTAGATTATATAATAGACACGTTTCTAAAATGTTGCACATGCACTCAAGTTTTGTAATTCAAATCCTGCTTCCCCTTGTCCTGATGTTAAAGCTTTAGTTAAAGCTTTATTTATTTAGCTAAATAAATATCATTATTTTTTTGAGTTGGAGTCTCATTCTGTCACCCAAGCTGGAGTGCAGTGGCATACTCACAGTCACCCCAGCGTCGACCTGCTGGGCTCCGGTGGTCTTTCCACCCCCCACCTCAGTCTTCCAAGTAGCCAGAACTACAGGAGCATTCTACCATGCCCAGCTAATTTTTTATTTATTGTAGAGATGAGGTCTCATCAAGTTTTCCAGGCTGGTCTAGAACCTGCAGGCTCAGGCAATCCACTCACCTCAGCCTCCCAAAGTGCTGTGATTACAGGCTGAGCCACTGAGCCCACCTAGATTATTTTTGAATATCAGATAGTTCATTGGTCCTCATCTCTGGTAAAATTATTTACATATGTTGCATAGACTAGATTTCCTTATACTATACATGCTCATCCTTTCAGAAAAAAAGGTCTCAATCTAATGCAGAAGATGGAATAGCCCCGTCTTTTTGAGTATTCAATCATTTAGTCAGTCTTTCATTCTTTTATTTATTCAGCAAATATATATTGACCCTTAATATGTGCCAGCCTGTTTGCTAGGCCTGGAGGTTTAACTGGAATCAAAACATTGGAATCAAAACACTCTCCTTGACCTTAAAGATCCCACATTGCCTCTACTCATCCTTGCAGGTAAGCTGTACATCTGCCAAACAGGACTATTCCTTGGCCCTTGGGCATGATCAAAAGTCTAACACAGAAAAGTTATCTCTTTCAGTGGTCCTCCAATTTATACTCAGTTTGCAACATTAGTGCAACAACATATTTCCTAGCCAGAGGCAACATGGTCCAGGACAGAACAAAGAAACCCAGGGATACAGTGGTAAACTGCATTTGAGCAGGCTGCCAAGGCAGGGACTTCACTGCTGAGATAATAGATGCCCACTCCCAACTCCTAGCAGTCTCCCAGCATTCGTACCACTGCAGATGGTATTTCCCTCTGGCATTTTTCAGTGGTGCAGTGAGACCTTTTAAAGGCTTAACTGAACTTTGACCCCCCCTGCCTCCTCATGAGAACTCCCATTTCTCTCCATTGCTGACCTCCAATTGCCACTCAGGCATCATGACTGTTATGCTGCAAACCAAATGATCCAAACAGGTTAGTCCTCATTCGTTCACAGAGAAAAAAAAAAAAAAATCACTTTCTGCCTCAGATGAAAGCTTGTATTGGTTCCTTGGGGATTTATGTCCTGGCATTTCTTATCTGCCATTGGATGTTAACAGTTTGCATTCTATCTTAGCATCCACAGTGAGCCCTGGAAGCTCTTGGCTTTCATCCCACCCAATCTGAGAACAGAGACTGAGCTCCTTTCAGTGGGCATGTGACAAATGAAGCTGTTATCAATGTACAATAGAAGTTACTAGAGCTATCACAGAGGGTTGTGAGACAAGCAAAACCACATTATAGCCCTGCATGTAGCTGCTGTTTTGGTGGAGGCTGAGCCAATGCATTCTAGTAAGTGAAAACGATTAGATGGGAATTGGTGAGTGAGGCGACTGCTAGGAGGCTTGCATTTAGAAAGGCAGCTAGGAGAGCGAGGGACACATTCCTAGCATTCTTAGTTAGGATGTAGTCAGTATGGGTAGAAGAAATGTGTGTTATTCAATTAGATGTTTCAAGGTGTTCATTTCAGTAATTTACTTTCAAAGAAGGTTAAGAGTTTTAAAGATGCAAGTTCCAGGCCAAGTACAGAGGCTCATGCCTGTAATCCCAGCACTTTCATGCCTTTGCATTAAGATGAGAGAAATGCTTGAGCCCAGGAGTTTGAGACCAGACTGGCAACATAGTGAGACCAAACATAGCAAGACCTCATATCTACAAAAATTAAAAAAAAATTAGTCAGATGTTGTGGCATGTGCTTGAAGTCCCAGCTACTTGGGAGGTTGAGACAGGAGGATCGCCTGAGCCCAGGAAGTCGAAGCTGCAGTGAACCATGATCATGCCACTGCACTCCAGAGCGGGTGACAGAGCAAGACTCCAACTATAAAAATAAAATGCAGGTTCCAGATCTTACTATTCGATGTTATTGAATAGTAAGATCCTGTTGTAAGATCCCTTATTATTAATTAGTTATGAGTATATATTAAGAGCGCTCTAAGCAACTATGAAAATATAAAGTGCTTTTCTACATACTACCACTATATTTGTCCTCATGTAATCAAGACACAGTGATGACCTTCAACTAATCCCTATGTAAAATAGGTGAGCAAAACTAACTTTGTATACTAGTATTACAGCAAGATTATATTGTATTAAGCATTTTCACACTCATACTTGTGAGAGAAAAATGTGATGCTCAGTGCTCTTGTGACAACTCATGCCTTTGAATACTGGCTTTTTTTTTTTAGTAAAAAATCTGGAGATTAAGTGAACAATATCACGTACTCTGTGATACCCAAGGCTGACCCACCACAACTGTATTTCTTGGCCAAAATATTGACCATCTGATAGGTGGTGAGCTAGAGGTTGGTATATTTCATTTTAGTCTCGAAAAGAACCATAGGAGGCCTAACATCCAGGATTTACAAGGAACTCAAACAAATTGACAGGGAAAAAAAAAGACCCCATTAAAAAGTGGGCAAGGAACATGAATAGATAATTCCTAAAGGAAGACATTCAAACAGCCAACAAACATATGAAAAAATGCTTAGCCTTACTATTCAACAGAGACATGCAAATCAAAACTATGATGAGATATCTTCTAGCAACAATAAGGATGACTATCATTAAAAGGTCAAAAAACAACAGGTGTTGGCATAGATGTGGAGAAAAGGGAACACTTCTACACTGTTGGTGGAAATGAACTAGTTTAACCTTTGTGGAAAGCAGTGTGGTGTTTTCTCAAAGAACTAAAAATTGAACTTCCATATGATACAGCAATCCCACTTCTGGGAATATACCCAGAGGAACACAAATCACTCTACCAAAATGATAATTGCACAAAGGTCAGGCTTGGTGGCTCAGTCTGTAATACCAGCACTTTGGGAGGCTGAGGCAAGTGGATTGCCTGAACTCGCGGGTTCAAAACCAGACCAGGCAACTTGGCGAGACCTCGGCTCTACAATAAATCAAAAATTCGCTGGGTGTGGTAGTGTGCCTGTAGTTCTGGCTAATTGGAAGGCTGAGGTGAAAGGATTGCTGGAGCCCAGCAGGTTGACGCTGGGGTGGCCGTGAGTGTGCCATGGAACTCCAGCCTGGGCGACAGAATAAGACTCCGAAAAAAAAAGATATCTGTACTTGCATGTTTACTGCAGCATTATTCACAATAGCAAAAACATGAAACCAACTAAGAGTCCATCAAAAGTGGACTGAAGAAAGACAATGTGGTACATATACACAATGGACTATCACACAGTCATAAAGAAGGACACAATCATGGCTTTGCAGCAACATGAATACAACTTGAGACCATCATTGTACATGAACTATCACAGAAACAAAACACTGAAAACTGTATGTTCTCACTCACAAGCAGGCCTTGCTCACTGGACACATGAGCACAAGGGTGGGAATGGCAGATGCTGGACACTGCTAGGGATGGCAGGGAGGGAAGAAGAATGAGGGGCACACAGCAATACACTGGGTACCAGGTCCACTATCAGGGGGAGAGAGGGCCTGCTGGAAGTCCAAACCTCACTTGCACATGACTTACTTATGTAGTCAATCCTCACATGCACCCCATAATTCAAATAAAATAAAATATATTTTTTCTTTCTTTTTTTTTTTGAGTCAGAGTCTCACTCTGTCACCCAGGCCGGAGTGCAGAGGCACGCTCACAACCACCACAGCCTCAATCTGCTGGGCTCAGGCGATCCCTCTGCTTCAGCCTTCCAAGTAGCTGGAACTACAGGCATGTGCCACCATGCCCAGCTAATTTTTACAACTTATTGTAGAGATGAGGTCTCACCAAGTTGCCCAGGCTGGTCTCGAATCCCTGGGCTCAGGCAATCCTCTCGCCTCAGCCTCCCAAAGTGCTAGAATTACAGGCATGAACGACTGCGCCCAGTTTAAAATAAAATATTTTTTAAAAGAGTCATAGTGGGACTAGGAAAATAATAATAATGAAGCTTGATGACTACTTTCACATTTACAAAATCTCCAAGGCCCAGCAATAGCTTTTAAAAATAACAAGTGGAGGCTGCTGAAGGTAATTTTGGGTGGAGTCAGGAGGACGGGCAACCTGATATTCTGGAGACAACATTGTGGAGTTTGAACAATGCATGGGTTTGAACCCCACTTTGAATCTTATCAGCTTGGATATGCTACTTAAAGTATATCAACCTCAGTTTCTCCACCGATATGATAATTATAACTGTACCTATGGCATGAAAGTGCTTACTCTCTATCTCTTCATGATAAGAGCATAGTACATGGTAGTTATTCTTCTTCTCTTCTCTTGGATAACTTCAGCTGCATCTTCTTTGCTCCATTGTGGGGAAGGTAGGTTTGCGTTAGAAAGGGTACAATATTCACAAAAGTTTTACTCTATGGCTGAGCACAGAATAGGCTTATTTAACTTTTCTTGGGCAATAATAGCTCAGGGAAGTCCCTGAGGAAAGGAGGTAGTTCTGAGAGACGAGAATGACATTGAGTGGCCTTTACTGCTTCCAGGAGGTTTCGTAGACCTGCTCTCAGTGAGCTCCTATGACGAACTTGGAAAAGGGTGTCGTAAGGACATGGAAGAAAGTACGGGTGGGAGCTCATGGAGATTTAGGTAGGATCTCTCAGCTCACAGATCAAGGGCAGCATTCTGAGCCTGAATATCCCTGGGGAAAATTAGTAAAACTTTGCTACTTGGCACAGGAAATGAACTGCAACAACATTTTTTCCCCCAGGTTGTCACTGGAGTGAAATGATGATATTTTACTAGTGTTGCAGTGTCTAGATTATTTTCAGTTGAAAGAGAAGGAAATGTTAAGAGACAATGTGACCTCATGGCAGGTGAGCCTTTGTTTCTAGTACCTGGGGCAGGGGTACAAAGGGAGTCCTACATGACATGTAACTAAATGTTTGAATGTTGTAAACCAAGATAACAAACTGATAATAAAAGGACTTCTATCATCCCACCTCGATAATATATCTTCACAATAACTTGTAAGGTCAGGTTAAAATTCATAATGATAAGACCACTTGGAGCTTTTAGACCAGAACATGGTGTCACAAGGAGAACTGGCTCCAACCCTGACACCTGCCCCATAAGCTTCCTCCTGTTTCTTCCTACCCTAATTCAATCAGCACTGTGAGAACACACATCAGTATGGACAGTCCCCGTCTACACATCCAAGCTTTGTCTATTCTCCAAATAACTGCCCCTTGACCACCTCTCTGGCCTATAGATGTGCATATCAGTGCTATGGTCAACATTTGAAAGAATAGAATTGGGAAGAGTTCCATATAGATCCTTAAAGTGAGCTCAGGGCTACCAGAGCAAGGGATTTGGGATTCATCTTAATCAAGATCATAGTCCAAAAGGGTGAAGTAGGTCCTGGATGGGCTTATCTCTTTGACCTCCCAAGGATTTCTGATCCCTTCAGAAGGGGTGTAACTAATGGGGGAGATGCCTTAAAGTATGAGATTCACAGAGAGATCCCTCTTATCCAGGGTTAAGAGTCATACTGCTCCACAGAGACTTGGGTATCATTCACAACAGAGAAGAAAATAAGATTTTCTAAAAATAACCAAGGTCATTATTGCCTTCCAAGTGTACATGGAACATCAGCCTTAAGAAACTCACTACCCCACACTCTAATTGCATCCCTACTGTCTCTCTCATTGTTGTCATTGTTTTGTTTTTTGCCCCCTTCTGATGTTGTAATTCTCTCTCAGTTTTCAACAGAAATTTTGCCACGTGGAGAGCATTATGAGGCAGCTGCTTAACAGTTGCAGCTAAACAACAACAAGACAATTTAAACCAAAAAGTCTCCTCTAAGAAACCTTGAGAGTATGAAGAAGAATACTTCCAGAAGTAACTGGGATTTGGTCAGGCGTTGAAGCTAATCCTGACACTTTCTCATAAGTGTCATGGGATTCTCAACCATTGTCCATGACCAAGCCTTGGGTTTTAAGTCTCCTCCAAAGTATGTAACCTCAAGAACCCAAGACCACAGTATAAGAAGCAAACAGTTCAGTTTTGATTCATGAAGACTATCCCTGGGAGGCTGGTTTTCACAAGCGAGCTCCCACTGGAAATTCCACACAAATTGAAATCATAAATAAATAATATTATGCAAGTACTAAATGGACCTAGCATCCCTAAGACAGTTTAATCAAAGCTTCAGGTATTCTGAAATCAGATTTGTTTTGATTTTCTCCAGACTTCTTCTTTTCTTTTCTTTTTTTTTTTTAACTTCATGATAATGAAACAAAAGCTTTTCTAAAAACAGACAAAAATGAATCACAGCTACCTAGGGTAAAAGCCATTCACATTTCCTCAAAAAGTCACCTTGTGAACCTCAGATAATCAAAACAATGGCAGGAAAATGCTAAACTCTTGTTAAGTAACCATTAATTATTTAGCAAAAGAGTCCACTGCTTATGAGTAGATGTAGCTCAGGCTGGGGGCTGGGCAGGACAGGAAAATATTGAAGATTTTTATCTACTGAGGCTATTGAGGTAAAATTGCAATTTTTTATAAAGAAAAGCCTCCTATGGAAATGCTGTGAAAGGCAAGAATTTAGTCTGACCTGCATTACCTACATGAATAGATTATTATTGCCTACAAGTATATTGTCAGCCTGAGTAATAACATATAGCATGTACATATATATAGCATAGTATATGTATATATAATATAGCATAGCATAGCAAATCTACTCTCAGTCAGTATGTCCACATTGAAATTAAGAAAGGTTTGTGGATCGGGCACGGTGGCTCAAGCCTATAATCCCAGCACTTTGGGAGGCCAAGGTGAGAGGATTGCCTAAGCCCAGGGGTTCAAGACCAGCCTGGGCTCTACAATAAATAAAAAATTAGCCGGGTGTGGTGGCGTATGCTTCTAGTTCCTGCTACATGGAAGGCTGAGGTGGAAGGACGGCCTGAGCCCAGCAGGTTGAGGCTGTGGTGGTCGTGAGCATGCCACGGCACTCTAGCCTGGGTGACAGAGTGAGATTCTGTCTCCAAAAAAGAAAGAAAGAAAGAAGGAAAGAATGGTTTGTGTAGCTGATATAAAGATACATAAGTATTATTAGAATACTTAAATACTATAAGAGACTAAAAGTGTAGTAAGGATGGTCCTATACATAAAAGATATTTTATAATTTTTTAAAAATTACAATATATCTTATTTGATCCACAAGACAACTTTGTGTGATATTGTATCTAGGAAATCTTCTCACGCTTAACCATCTATTTTCTGCAGTTTTCCTTTATTCCATCCCTAAACTACAATTGGAGAATCACCTCCACCTGATGATGGAGGGAATAGACAGCCTGATTCTTGAACCTGTGCTCTTTCTTCTAAGCTACACGTTCTCTAATAGTAATCAGTGGAATTCACACATGAAGATAAACATTTTGCATGGCTTAAATTACATTTCTTCACCTGGAACTTTCTTCTCACCCTTTTCTTCAAAATTAAAAAAACAAAACCATGGAGAAGAAGCATTTGCTTGGCCAGTTATAAAAACAAAGTAGGCTCAGGAAACTTCCCGTCCCTTTATTTAACCTTCTGTGTTGTCTTCATGTTCACCTTTTTTCTCAAGTTCTTCTAATTGAACTAATTGATGGAATTATTCACTTGCTCCAATTCCCTAATCTTATTCATGTACATATTTATTTATTTTTACTCACTAGGTCCCCCAAATTGTCAAACTCCTTATTTTTGACTACTGTCTTACACATATTTCTATTTTTGGGAGGCTTTTGTATTTTTGTATTTTGTATGTTCTTTAGAATTTTGGAACAAAACAAAATAAACACAAAGTTAATGTCAAGGATTTAAATTGTATTAACAACAGTATTTAGTAAGCCTTATCATTTTTTTTTGCCTGTATACCATATCTTACTAACATGATTTGCATCAGTAGTTAATTAATTTCAATTGTTCATTTTAAAATTGTATCATCCTTTCCTCAACAAAGTAACATCAAACTACTTAGCCTATTTAGCCAGTTTCTTTGATACTCACCCCAGTAATGGCAAGTGATCTTGCTTCTATACTTTTCCTGTAAAACATTTCTATGCTGCAGATGAAGTTAAAAGAAGTTAAGAAACTTTACTGAGGTCATACAGCTAGCAAAAGACTGAGCCCAGAATTAATTCAGTTGCCTGATGAGAAAGACCTGCCTCTTAGCCACTTTGCAATTCTGTCTCTAGGAAACATCCTTGCTCCTTGCCATCTGCCTTCTACATTTTTTCTTCATTCCATCTCTAAACCACAAATGGGGAAAAAGCGATGAAGCATAAAGCGGCGGAAGGAAAAGGGATTTATGAATATTTTCTTCAATATTATAGCAATTGGTATGTGTGTAACAGAGTGAAGGCAATTCACGTGCTTGTCCCTGGTGCTCTTTGCCAGTAATTCTGATTTTGCGTGTGGCTCAGAGTGGGCCCTATGATCAAGGTCTTTTCTCACACATTCATGTATCTATTATCTAGGAACCGTCCCAAGTTTAATTTCACTGAAAAGCTATTCTAATCACACTCAGACTTTACAGGTAACTAACCGGGCTTCATCTGTGGTACCCCTGAGAGCCGCAGGTGCTGCGGTAGTTGCCCTGTTAGCAGCTACATCATCTCCATAACCATGGTGCTCCATCACTCGCATCTCTCCCTCCTCCTTACCCCACCCCTTCCCTTTCCAGCAGAGATGGAGGAGTAAATTGCATTATATTTCTCAGCTCCATAAACTATGTCAATTCTGTGGAAACAATATTAAATATGGTAATTTTCCCTCTTTTTTTCTTAATCCATTACATCCTCTAACCTCAGTCACACCGACCTTTTAAAGAAAACAACTGCAAAGGCGTCTGGGTAATGTCATTATGCTAATTTGCAGGCGCTAATCTGTAGAAATCAAAAAGTAGCTACCAGAGTGGGGATCTCTGTAAAAGAAAACACAGCGAGCTTTCCTCACAAGCCTCCCTGGCACCTGCAGTCTACTTCAGGTGAGCTCTTTCTTTGTTGATTGGAGACTGACCATGATCTTATACTCAGGCCAGTCCTGCAACCTCTCTCACCTTCAGAAGTAATTGGCAGGGCTGGATTTGCTTTTCTGAACTCTGCCCAGAATTACAGAAGAAAGAGAACTCTGCATGCCTTTCTGGGAAGGGTGCTCACAATATGATCTGAGAACAATTATTGGGACCATGCCTTGCAAAATCAGCAAAGAGACAGCTTTTCTATAACCCTAATACAGTGAGAATCTATAGAATTGAAGGTTAACATAACAATGAAAACAAGAAACTGGGTAATAACGCCACCTTTTCATTTCACCCACTGCAAAGCCCCATTAACTTTCTCACTTCCAAATTTTTTTTAACAAGGTTTCTTCTTCCCATAATGCTCTGTGATATCCTTTCTGACCTGTCAAACCCCTACCCCACCCCTGATCCTAGGCTTTTTCCTGTGTGTGCCTTTGTTGACATCAACACAAATCTTTCACCTGCCCCCGGGGGCCTATCAAAGCTCTCAGTCTGGGTTACTCTAGGAGTCACCGGAAGTCACCAAGTCACAGAGCAGAAAGAGACTCTAGAAAACATTAAATCTTTTCCAAAACGAAAGAGGGCATGCTGGCCAAGTCAAGCAGCTCTCTCAGTCTCGCTGGTGGTAGAGCTGGCTTGCTGCTTATGAGAAGAAGAAATGCAAGAAAATACCAATACTCATATATTTTCTTTGGGCCCTTAAACTTGTTTTCACTTACTGCATTGTTTAAAAGTGTCTACAAGAAAGTATTTTGTATAATTTAGAATGTATGGTAATGTTCACACTGAAACATTTATTTTAGAAATGAAAATCTTATATATTCTAATAGGGATTAGATATAAATTAATGACCTTAATCTGTCTAAAATTCAGACACCCCAGTTTAAAACTTGTCTAATATTTAGAGAAAAAATTAAAAGGTAAACTATGCATGTGATATTTTATTTTGACATAACATCTCAATTTTTCTGGAGATTTAAATGTGTTTAGCCCATCTACATTCTCCCACATACATTCTGGCAAAATGGCTGCATTATGACAGCAGAAGTGCACTAATTACCTAAATGTTGTTTAACACTATAGCACCGCAGTACTTTATACAACGTGGAGGTTATTACATATTGTCAATTCATGTGTGACATTAGTGGGCTGAAAGTAGTGGGAGCCAAATGTGGCTGAGGGTTAAGTGCTGTGTCTCAGAACACCTGTGTTTATTTTTAATACCACTGTTATTGTGGAAATGATATTTCATGGTGAGTTTTGGGAAGGGGGTTCTTTTGTTTGTTTAACATTTCTGAATCTGGCTGAGCTCGGTGGCTCAGCTTGTAATCCCAGCACTTTGGGAGGCCAAGGCAAGCGGATTGCCTGAGTCCACAGGTTTGAGACCAGTCCGGGCGACTTGGTGAGACCTCATCTCTACAATAAATCAAAAATTAGCTGGCCATGGTAGCATGCACCTGTAGTTCTGGCTACTTGGAAGGCTGAGGTGAAAGGATCGCTGGAGCCCAGAAGGTCGACACTGGGGTGATGGTGAGTGTGCCACTGCACTCCAGCCTAGTCGACAGAGTGAGACTCTAACTAAAAAAAAACCCCAAACATCAACAAGAACATAAACACATTGCTGAATCTAAAAAATAGGACGGTTTGCTGTGGGTAACTATGTCCATCAGCATAAATCAGAGTTATGTTAAGAGTAGGAAAGAGGATGAGGAGTGTGCTAGGAGTAGAAACAAATAGAAAGGTGAGTTTATGTTTTGTTTTAAAACACAGCCAGCATAAAACCAGACAAAAATACAGTCAATTAGCTATTAAATGCAGTACAGCACAGTGAAAATAAAACCTACTTCTGGGTATCACCAGATGCTCCAGGGTAATCAAAACTGTCAGATACCTGCACACACATGTTTATTACAGCACTGTTCACAAGAGCCAAAACATGTAACCAACCATGCTGCCCATCGAAATTGGACTAGATAAAATAAATGTGGTACATATACACAATGAAATATTATACAGCCATAAAGAAGGACAAACATACGGACTTCGCAGAAATTTGGATGGATTTAGAGTCTATCATACTCAGTAATCTATGATAGAAATAAAAGAACTGAGTACCACATGTTCTCACTCATAAGCAAACCCTGAACATTTACCATAAAACTATAAGAAAGGGATTGGCAGTGGTGGGATACTGCTGGAATGGAGCACATATCAAAAAGGGTGCCTGATCTCAAACCAGGCAAAGTGGGAGCCAAAAAAGGCCCAAACTTTACCTGTATGATGTCCACTTATATACCTAATCCTGAATTATACCCTACATCTTTAACATAATATATATATATATATAAAAAGAAAAACAAAAAAAACTGTCAGAGCACAGGCAGGCTGAATTTCATGTCCACTCCCTTATGGTTCCCAGCACCTCTGCTCTGGTTCGCCCCTCTTCCTCCCTTTCTTGGGATGACTTGCTTCATAATCCGTCCTTCTGAACTGTATCCAGTCCACCCCTCCCTCATCCAGTCCCCAGAGCCTTCCTACTTTTTCTTACAACATCAACCTGATAATGCCACTTCCATACCCAGAAAGGTTTATGTGGCCCCCAGTGCCACAATAAAGGGAAACTTGTTGATATCATGTCCAAGGCCTTTCACCACCAGGCCCTGCCCCTCCTGCTAGCCTTTTCTGGAGTCCCCATCCATGCAGTTTTCACTGGAGCCGTGAAAGTGTACTACAGTGCTCCATTAACTTTCTCACCTTCACTTCTGCAGCTACAGTATTTCTTCCCATGATGCTCTGTGATCTCTTTTCTGACCTGTCAAAACCTATCCATTTTTCCAGTTTTTCTTCAAATGTTCTTCATCCTATGAGTTGCTTTTGGTGCCTCTCTTCTGATCCCATTTCCTTCACAGACAAATAATTTGTTTCTTACCCATACTCCCATGGCATCTTGTTTATATTGCCTGCCAAGCCCACTCTGCCTGGCCATGTCCTTACTTGTGTAGGAGCCTGTCTTCCTCCACGAGGTGGCAAGTCCTTGATGGCAGAACCAGCAACTAAATAATTTTAGATGTTCCGGTTCCCTAAATAGTGCCTTGCATCTACTAGGTGCTGAATTAATACTTGTTGAGTCAAAGGCTTCATTTCACTCCACTGGGGGAAAAAAATCAGTGACTCCATTCTACCTATGCCACAGCACTCCATGGACAATATGGATCACTTTAACCAGTATATTATACTACATCTGTTTGGCGCCTTATAATTCCCTGAGTCCGACGATATTATATGAGAGGGAAAGAAACACTGAAATGTCAATGCCCAAAGGCAGAGCTTTGAGGACGCTGGAAGCCACTTGGGGATATCTTCTGTTATCTTCCAGCAAGAGCAGTAACAGCAGGCTTTGGTAAGGAAGAGAAAAGCTAAACCATCTCTAATTTTCCCATTCCTAAAGCTTCTCTTGCTTGGCAGTAGGTCTAGATGTGTGGGAAGGCCTTTGGGACATCTCTCTCCACGGCTGCCAGGTAGCTGCCTTTGCCGGGCATGATGTGGCTCTTTCTGTCAGACTCCCTCCACCCCCTTTGCCTGGCTGGTTACATAAGGATGAGCTGACACTGCACGTCAAAACAGCAGAGGTTATGTGTAAGACCGAGGGGGTTTAATAAATGAGCACATTTAGCCCACTCCTTGCGGGGGGAAAAAAACCCAATAAACATATTGACAAGGGGAATTGATGTTATCTTTGTAGACATTCATAAAACATCACTAAAAACAATCCCCACAATAACATTTGCCTTTTTAATCTCTGCCTTGAATACCCTCTTCTAACCAGGACTGCTTAACGTGCTCTCCGGTCTCTGGAGCGGAATGCAATAACAACAGTGGATTCAGAAGAGTAAACCAGAGAGACAGAGAGGAGATAAAATCTTTGCTCTTTTACGCACAGTGTTTTGAGTTTAAGCATTCAACTGAACTGATTAAGCAACGAGAATCTGGTTCCATGCGGCTAGGGGGAGCCCGAACACAGTTGAATGCTCTCTGGTAAGCTAAATTCATTTAAATTGTCTGTCCGGCTGCTTTGAGAGTGTCTTTTGAAAGTGTCCCCTTTCATTGGCCCAGGAAAGAGGCTAGGCGTCTCTGATTGGAAGATGGAAAAGGAGACACATCAGAATCCCCCAGATACATTCCAGGGGTTTTATGTGGCGTTTGTGTCTGTCTGTGGGACGGGACCCTGTTTCATGCAGTTGTACATAGCCATAGCAAGAGTATCCAGAAAGGTCATTTCATAGCTAAAAAAATTAGAAAACTTAAGATGAGGATATTTTGCAATTACCTTGTTTTCTCTACCTAAGTCACTTCTGTTTTTAATCGAATGAGTTCTGTGATAGCGGTTTTTTGTTTTGTTTTGCTTTGTTTTTTTTTTCCAGTTTGGGATTGTAATTGCTTTTATACTGAGAAATAGTGTGCGGTTCTTTTAGATTTCAAATGCACTATTTAGATAAGAATAAGTTTATAACATGTAAATAACATGTAAATAGCAATAAACCTAAGATAACCCGGCTAGAGTTGGTTCTTAATTTATTAACAGGTACTTTGTATATCGGTTGTTTGGAAGTCTATCTACCCTCTAAGAAATTAGAAAGGATTTGTTTAGTTTCCCCAAGCAAACAATAAAAATTTCCTTAATGCACAATACACTTGATCCTAAACTGAGAAGCAAAAGAATTTAATAGTTAATCACTTTATTAGCATGTGAACTTCAGCAAGCTATTAACTTGACTGATCATAGTTTCTTACTTTATTTTTATTTTATTTTATTTTTTTATTTTTTTGAGTCGGAGTCTCATTCTGTCGTCCAGGCTGGAGCGCAGTAGCAAGCTCACGACCACCACAGCCTCGACCTCCTGGGCTAAGGCAGTCCTTCCTCCTCAACCTTCCAAGTAGCTGGAACTACAGGCATGTGCCACCATGCTCAGCTATTTTTTTGATGTATTGTAGGGATGAGACCTTGCCACATTGCCCAGGCTGGTCTCGAACCCCTGGGCTTAGGCAATCCTCTTGTCTCCGCCTCCCAAGGTGCTGGGATTACAGGCATGAGCCACCACATCTGGCTAGTTCCTTATTTAAAGTGAGGATAATCATACCTACATCTTTGGGTTATTTTTATGCTTAAATGAAAAAGTAGTTGTAATGTGCTTAGCACATAAACTCTTATCCAAAGTTCAACATGGTGCTTGTGGTAAAATAAACACAAAAAACATTTGTTGGAAAAAAAAATGAATGAACGAAGAGAATACATGTTCAATAATATCTTATGGGAAATATCTAGGAACAGATTTTCTCAACTGCCTTCTCTCATCCTCTGTTTTTTGCCATCTTAAGTAGAAGATTCCTCTTCCTTCCTTACTCCTTGATAGAAATGAGGACATCTGCTTGACTCTGTTTAGGCATCTCTAAGACCCGGCAATGATGAGGACTGTAGAAGGAACTGAGAGGAATGAGTATTATTGGGTAGGAGGTGATGCTTGGGTAGTGGAGCATCAATGCTTAAGGTTCAGAATAAAATAAGGAATATCCTAGTTTTGAGTCCCTCAAATTATAGAGGAAGGAAAGAGGCCCATATTAGTGATGTAAGGATAGCAGCCTTGAAAGGGAGGAAATAGTAACATGAAGGACTCTAGAAGGATGTAGGGGGAGAAAAGCATATGTCTACTAAGAAAAAAGACAGGAGTTCCAGGACACAACTGATGACATGGGTGAGGGGAGGAGGGACATGCTGAAATATGCAATGTAGTTGGGGTAAGAAAAAAGCAGAGGAATAAAATTTAGTTAGGCCTAGGAATTGTTCAATTTCACAAGCAGTATAAATAGGACCAACCATGGTTCAGATGGGGTGACTATATTACAGATGTCCAAAAGGTGCTGACTCATGGAAAGGAAGAGTCAATAGCACCTATATAAGCAGAAGAAGACACAAAGATATCAGATCAGGGCCAAAGCTGGGGTTAATGACATCTATTTAGGCAGAAGAAGTTAAAAAGATGCCAAGTCAGGGACAAAGCTGGGGACAGACTACATACCCCAAACAACTGCAGAACGAGGGAAGACATAATCCCATTTAGAGGATGGTGCCAACAAGAAAAATTAGTGAAACAGGCAGTACAACCACTAAAATTGGAGCAAAATCTTTTTGTTTCAACTACAAAATCCTTCCCAGGCCCACCCAACTCATTGTCTCTTTTGGACCTTGAAGATCAGGCCTACTGTTTCTGGTCTAGTTTTCAGAGCTGGAAGGATCTTTCACATCACAGTTGCTGTTCTCAATGAAATGTTTAAGGACAGACAGGTTTAGTTTCGCTTTGGAGGGTCATATTCTCCCTCAGTCCTATAAGGCTTTTCTGGAGTTTTTTTTGTTTTGTTTTGTTTGTTGTTCTGTTTATTTTCGATTTATTTTTCTTCTTCTTCCAGAGATGCATATTCTCCTGAAATAAGAACTAGATTTCAGCATGAAGTCTGTTCTTGGCCTTGGTGGTTCCTAGTGTCAGCCTCTGTGAAGAGGCAGGAAGGCCCTGTGGCTGAACCCACACCTATTGCAGAGGCAACAGATGCCCCTAAAAGGAGATATTTACTCAGTGAGGATCTCCCACTTATGAGTTTGCATTTCTGAGCAACTTAATTGTAGATCTAATAAGTTAACAGAATGTATAGAAAGATGCTACTAGCACGTCTATACTTAAAATTATAGAAGATAATTGGACATTCTTTGTTTAACACAAAGAAACAAACTTTCTGAATCTAGTTCATATGCATTTGTAAGTAAAGTCTATTTCATTTAAAGTCTGTGGCATTTTGTGTTCTCATAAAGGCAGCATGCATACTGGTACCTAGAACCGCATGAAATACTTGCAGGAAGGAGGTGGTCTCATACTTGATATATGTGATGTGTAGCTCAAGTTGCCATCTCGAAACAAAACAGCAGCAAATAAATTTGACAAATACTTTCACTGTTTATGATTTTAAAAGTGCTGAATGAAAATTACTGAGATATGGAATTCCTCTGAAGGAGGTCACTAGCTCCAAAATTACATGCTTAAATAATATGTCCCTTAGTATTCTGAAGCTTTTTCCAAGATACAGAAATATTCAGTTCACTGAACATTTCACCATGTTTCAGTTTTTCTATTTATAAAATGAAAACCACTATTCAAATTCACAAAAATGCTGAAAGAACTAGTGAAATGCCAAGGACAGAAGAATAAAACATACTTGCATGATGATATGTGTGTGAGTGTAATATATAATTACATATATATTGTTAATATAAAATTAACCTGTAGCTTTTTCTTTGGCTTATTAGAGATATAAAATGAGTTTGTACTTGGAAATGGGACTAACTAACCTGATTTTAGTTCAACAGCTTAATGGCTTATGACCTTGGTCAAACCACGAATCCCCTCTATATCTTAGTTTCCATGAGTCTCTGATGTGAAAATTTATATGAAAATACTTTATAAACAACAAAGCATTTAATGAATATATATTTTGCTGAGCTTAAATGGATGTAGAAATATAAATATATATAGTTTAAAGATATTAAGCCACAAGGGAATTTCTTTGTAACATACAGATGCTTAAATTAGATTCAAAAGATTAGGAACATAGAGGTATTTAAAGTAAATAGCACACAGACTTATGTAATAAATAAGAACATAGATTATATATTAGGAAAACTGTTAGGTATTTTCCCCTTCCACCCAAGGAGTATGCAAAGGCTTAAGTACTTTTAAATATGAGAGAGAGAGAGAGAGAGAGAGAGAGAAAGAGAGAGAGACAGAGAGAGAAAAGACTACAAATAATCCATGTTATAAACATATTCTTTTTTTTTTTTTTTTTTGAGTCAGTATCTCATTCTGTTGCCCAGACTGGAATGCAGTAGCATAATCACTACAGCTCACCAAGGCCTCAACTTCCTGGGCTCAGGATATACTTCTGTCTCAGCCTCCAAGTAGCTGGGAATACAGGCGTATGTGCCACCACACTTGGCTTATTTTATTTTTTTTGTAGAGATAAGGTCTCGCTGTGTTGTGCAGTCTGGTCTCGAACTTCTGGGCTCAAGCAGTTCTCCCACCTCGGCCTCCCAAAATGCTGGAACTACAGGTGTGAGCCATTACACCCAGCCCATATTCTTATATTTATACATTTCCTAGAGACATTCAGAATCGTGTTAATAAAACTAGAGCAGGGAGCATGACAGATGTGGACTGGAGATGCCAGTATTATGTTTTTCATTTTCTTCCTTTCATAGAGTTGCTGGACTCTGACTCTGCCATGCACCTACTACCTCCCCGTATCTGCTAATGTCTCTTTCTTCTCTCCATCCCTTCCCTTTGAAATCTCCCTCCCCCTTGGCTGTAGCTCTTTTTACTACTATTGCAAAGCTTATGACTGATATACTCACATGAAAAAGTCTTATAACTTCTGGAGTAATATACCCATTTGACTCAGGTGCAACTGTTCCTAGAATCCTAATAATTCCAAGAGACTCAAAGAAATTAAGAGCTTTGCTCAGGGCGACACAGCTCGTGATAGAACCAGGATTAAAATTCACACTCTGTTGTATTCAGTGACTATATGTTATTTTCCAAAAAGCTAAAAGAAAAAGTTCTAGGGGCATGAGGTTTGAAATTTGGCAGGAAGTTGTGAGGGGACAACCAAGGAAGTGTTAAGTGGCAGCAAATTCTTTCTCCACCTTAATTTCCTGGATGCGAGTTCAGGCAAGTACAAGTACATTGGCAGCCTAACAAGAGAACTCATTAGACTGATGGACAACACAACTGAGAAAAGGATAAGACCTACTCAGTGGAAGGAGAAGTCAATATTGAAAGTTTGCTTCTAGACCAGGTGCAGTGGCTCATGCCTATAATCTCAGCATTTTGGAAAGCCAAGGTGGAAGGATTGCTTGAGTCCAGAAGTTCAAGACCAACCTAAGCAACATAGTGACACCTTGTCTAATCAAAACAAAACAAAAACTAGCCTGGCATGGTGACCTATGCCTGTAGTTCCAGCTACTTGGAAAGCTGAAGAGGAAGGATTGCCTGAGCCCAGGAGGTCGAGGCTGCAGTGTGACGTCAGTGTGCCGCTGTACTCCAGCCTGGGAGACAGAGTGAAACCTTGACTCAAAAAAATAAATAAATAAAAGTTTGCTTTTAACTAGATGGAGTCTGATCTGCAACTGGAATCAGTGTAGAAAGAATGAGCCTCATCCCTTACCCTCAAAAACTGACCTCAGGCCTAGATTTTTATTCATCCTTAGCTTGCTATGTTCAGGAAACCTTATGTTCTTCTGACATTTACATAAAGAAACATGATCCATGCCTTGGTCACTTTTAGAGGATGCAGTTGTAGTCACCTCCTGCCTTTTTATTATTCATGTCCTACAAGGCACCTTTCTCTCTTTCCTGCCTCCGTTCGTCTCTGTCTCCCTGGTTCCCTTTCTCCCTCCCTCCCTCCTTTCCTTCCTCAAGTATTTATTGAGCCTCTTCTTTTATCTTCACTGCCCTCCTATATTATGCTTTTATGTGCAATAATTTTTAATTGAATTCTTCTGGTCAAATGCTAGATTCAGATTATCTCACCTCAATGTCTTTGGAAAAGATTACCCATCTACTCTTTTAAACCCAAGCTTTTTCTGTGTGTCACACAAGTGTGTATATTCATAAAAGTTTTGTTCTTAGCCTAGACATAGATCATTAAGGAATTTAAAGCCAAGCTTAATTTATTTTATTATCTTCTTAAAACTGTAAGTAAAATTTTGTTTCCAGGTATATAGTTGTAAATAGATCTAGATTTTCAAAGTGGTTTATAACCTAAAAATAGTTAAGGACCTCTGAGCTATTTGAAGGTAATGGTGATAAAATTTATAAAATTTGTTATTTGTATAGGCATTAACATCAAGGCTCTTTGTCACACATCATTTGATTTCCTGATGATCACAATTGTGATGGACAAAAATGAAGACTATTATCACTGAGTATATCTTGATGGTGCATCTTAAAATTTTGCCTGTCTCAACATGATATTAAAAAAAATTTGGATTGCTCAGAAGGGACTGGCGAAAGATGTAATTTACAATGTATATTTCACTTCAAATTAACATGGTATAAACTATATTCAATGTAGGGTATTTTGGTGTACTCATATAGCATTACAGCATATCTCTATGGGACTGCTTGGTGAAAAAAATATGGGGGGTGGTTTCCAAGGAACAAAAATAAGCATTTTAGCAAGATTTGCTTACTACAGGCCTGCATACATGATTAATAGAGGAATGCAGATGGGTGTCTAATTTAGAGCCGGTCACACTATACATAGTAATAGTTTAGTGATACCCTTTGGTATAATGTGCCCAAATAATCATTTCTATATTTATACACAGAGTCAGGAAATCCATGGGCTATTCTTGCCTTGTCAATATAGTGGGGGGGGGGGGATGGATAAGAAGCCACCAGGGCTTACAATCTGGGAGAATTATCTGACCTCAACCTAGGAGAAAACTCAGGTCAAATTATCTCCCAGAGGCTGAGATGCATTAGAACCCAGCAGCCTCCTTGCCCTTTACCATAGAGAGATTAGAACTGCTTATCCCAAAAACACAGAAAGGGGAATTAAGAGCTCTGTGCCCTTCAATTTCTGTAAATAAAAATGGAACCTGTCATCAAATCATTACAATTGAAGTGAAGTTTTAGTGGAAATACTAGGTTAATGACCCTAGAAACTAGATTTTAATGTGAAATAAGCATTGGAACAGCCCTGTTACATTTGTGGCACATTGAGGACAGAAACTGAAAATAGTTTATAGAAGAAAAAAACCCCTGCATATTAGTCCATTCATTTCTTAATTCACTCAACAAAATTGTATGTGCCCCATTCCAAGATATGTATCCAAGTAAAGTGAACACCTATGTTCACACAAAAACCTTTACCCTGATGTATACCTGAGCTTTATTTATAACTGTCCCAAACTGGAAATATCTCCAAATATCCTTGCCTGGGAGGTGGATAAATACATTGTAGTACATCTTTATGTATGATGGGATATTATTCAGTAGTAAAAATGAACAAAGTATTGCTATATGCTACAACATGAATTAATCTCAAAAACATTATGCTGATTAAAGAAATCAGACTCAAAGGCCACATACTGTATTATTCCATTTAAATAACATTCTGGTAAAGGCAAACTACAGGGACACAGAAAAGATTTGTAATTGTCAGGGGTAAGGCTTAACTGCAAAAGGCTGGCACATGTATGGGTTTATGTGTGTACACGTGTGTGCATGTGTGCATGAGGTGATAGAACTATTCTTTATTTTGATTGTAGTGGTATTATACTACTCTCCATTTATCAAACACATAGAACTGTATACCTCAAACGTGTATTTTATTGCATACATATTAAAAAGTAAGTTTGAAAATGGTGGCAATAAAATATTGTAAGTTCAAAAGCAATTTCATTTGGTATTTTTTTATTTCTTAGACTGAGAAATTCAGAGATGAAAAAGCAAACAAAACCAAGGCAAAATACAAAAATCTTTTTCCTTGACCTTAAATGTCACAATCTAATGGACAAAACAAACCTATAGGGAAAAAATATGAAAATCTAAAGTATGAGGAAGATTTGCCCTTCCTGGTTACTTTTGCCTGAAATGTAACTACTTCTCATAGTTGTAACTTTTGCAACTAAAACAAAACCAGTTCCCAACAAGTGAAGGCAACTTCATCCTGGGGTTTCCATGGTAGCCCCTGGTGGCTCTCCAATGTAAGGCACAGTGTTAGGCTAGGGGGAGGCTCTTAGCCTCTCTCTTCTTCTGCCCTGTCATCTAAACCACTGTTAGTCAGCAGAATGTGGCCTCTGTCATCCTCCCCACTGCACCCTACAGCTGTACTGATTTCACAATGGAAAAGATATTCTCCCTCTTAGAATTTAGAGTGTTAGGGGTGTCATCAGGATACCAGGTGAAGTGAACAGCTTCTGGGGACCACAGAAGGGGCAAGGCTTATTTCTTCATCTGTGATGGATTTATAGAGTTGATAGTTTTAAAAAATAGCTAAACTGCATTTCTTGCAAGCTTTTTTTTTTCCCGGTTTCCCCATCCCCTGGGAGCCAACTGAGCAGCTCCCTCCCTGCCTTATCTCACCAACTACAGTAATGAGCTCCAGGGGGACCTTGCTACTGCCTTTGAAGTAACACGTTTCTCTGAGTTTCTTTGAAATTTCTCTTCGTACATTGTTTCTGGTTTACTCTGACTGTCTCCTTATGGGGGAGAGGGGTTCTGACAGCTGCTGAGGGGAGGTCCAGCATGACAGCTCAAGAATATGTAAATTGAACCACAAAAACACATGTAGAATAAAAGAAGAAAGAAAGACTAAGAGGAGAAGAAAAGAAAAGAAAAGAAAACCTCCCAACCCACTGCTGGAACAGGAGTGTAAGCCCTTGTGCTGGAGTTGCTGAAGCATCTTGCAGGTTACAGGCTGCGGGCAGAGGATGACAGTCAAGGACAGATGCAGCTGGGAGGCTTGAAGCTGTCACAGAGGAGGTGGCCTGCTGGAGACAGATTCTGGGGAGAGCAGAGAGACTAGCCCTGGGGAGAGACAGAGAGACCGAGAGGCCAAGAGGGAGAGGGACTCTGCCCTCTGCTCTACTCTTCAGGACATTGAATGCCCCAAGATCCTGCATCTGGAAAAGTTGAGGATTCCTGCACACCAAGCAGGAGGCATACATAGCACATCTATTTTAATCCTTATACTCTCTACATGGAAAGACCTTAAAAACAGTTTGGAGACTCATGAGGTGGATTGGAGATCAGATTTAGCATTTAGGAGACATGAAGAAGGTTATAAAATGCCGGAAGAAACCTGGTCCAGACCCTTGATTTAGCCATTCACTGGCACTCAGGATGAAAGAATTAAATTTCAGTCTACAGAGAATTAATCAGTCACTATTTCCAATTGACTGGATTGCAACTTGATGGTGCAGGAGTGGGAATAGAAAAACCAAACCAAAACAACAACAACAAAACAGATTGCACAGGCCCTTGAAATGTGAACAAGGCAATCCCCTCCCCAGATATCCTGTGTGAAATGAAAAACCAGACTGACAAAGTCAATCCAATGTTATTGGGCTTTATTTTCATAGGAATAATTGTCCAAGAAAACTATTAGATTTGGAAACATGGGCTAGAAGTCAAGGACCGCCCCCAGGGAAATGTATGATGTTCTAGCAGAATAGCAGAAGTGCAGGCTTCCCAGTTGAAAGAAAACTTGGAGATTTCTGTACGTTCTCACCTCTGGGGTCACCCTTTTCTGGGTTCCTTCCGAACATCTGCCTGTGATTTTGTAATCATACCTCAAATTCAGATATGAACATGGTCTCATAATTGCCTTAATTGAAACCCTTAACTTACGCACGTATTAAAATTATATAATTCTCCTTGACGCTCTGACTTTTTTTTTTTTCTCCACTAGTTCAGTCATTCTCCAAGTCTGTTTATTTTTCTTTTGTGAGACATTTTATGTTAGTCCTTAACTCTCTTTTTTGCCAGGTCACTATCTAAACTCTGTCAGGATCCTGTAAATGTTCTCTCTCTTGTTCTCTCCTACCTTTCTTCCTCCCCAGTTTAGTTGGGGCAACATTTTCAGTTGTGTTCTTTTACCTTCCCCTGCGCCTTTGAAGGGCAGATCTATGTCTTTAGACTTTATTATTAGTATTATTGAGACAGGGGTCATGGATAATAGTTAAGAGTTTCTAAAGTCTCACTAAGGTAGATGGCAGAGAATAAAAACCGATTATTTTTATCTCGCGTGGAATATTCACAAAAGTTAATTTTAAATAGAAAAGCTCGATCAATTCCAATGAATCAACATTGGACTATGTTCCCTAACCATATTGCAATAAAATTAGAAAAGCAACAATAAAAAGAGCCAAAAATATCACCTATGTCTTGAAACTAAAAAGCTTGCTCTGAAAGTACCCCGAGTTAAACCAGAAATAATAAATTATGAAAGCTTTAAGGCACAACTAAAGCAGAGCTCAGAGGAAAATGTATAGCTTGAAGTACATTTATCAGAACAGTAACAACAACAAAAGCACTGAAATAAAATGAGCCATAAATTCTACTTGACTTATTGGAAAAAGAGGAACAGATAAAATTGAAATTAGAAGATAATTATTCAAAAAGCAGACAAACCAAGAAACATAGCACAAAGTAATGCATATGGCTCAA
Source organism: Tarsius wallacei (assembly GCA_963574415.1). Taxonomy (NCBI): domain Eukaryota; kingdom Metazoa; phylum Chordata; class Mammalia; order Primates; family Tarsiidae; genus Tarsius; species Tarsius wallacei. The sequence goes on from CAUYQG010022982.1 coordinate 73,852, forward strand.
ATCTGAAGCTAGTGTGTTTAGGACTAGCTAGACACACATCTTCTAAGATTGATTAAATAAAAAAGAATATTTTCAATTAAACAAAATACAAAATAAAAATTTAGACATAGCTAAAAACAGTATGACAATCAAGAAAGGAAAAACCAACTATTCAGTAATACATTTGAAAACACAGATGGCCTATCTATCTGGAAAAATATGTAAATTACTGTGGCTAATAGTATTTGCCATAAACATCCACATGTTCTTCTAGAATCCTGCCACTCCTTCATAGCAGTGAAATCTATTGCTGACCAGGCATGGTGACTCATGCCTATAATCTAGCAATTTGGGAGGTCCAAGTGAGAAGATTGCCTGAGCCCACGGGTTTGAGGTCAGGCTGGGCAACTTGGTGAGACCTCATCTCTACAATAAATCAAAAAATTAGCTGGGCATGGTGGTGCATGCCTATAGTTCCAGCTACTTGAAAAGCTGAGGTGGAAGAATCATCTGAGCCCAGCAGCTTGAGGCTGTGGTGGCCATTAGCAAGCCACTGTGGTGGCCATTAGCAAGCCAGCGTGGGTGACAGAGTGAGACTCCAACTCAAAAAAAAGAAAAAAGAAAAATCTATTACCCTTGCCTTGCCTTTGAACCCTGCCAGTATGTGCCTGCTCTGACCAATAGAGTGTGGCTACAGATTGCCATGGAAATTCCCATGCTAGGCCTTTCTCTCCCTCTGGGAAAGTCAACATCATAATGGAAGGCCAAACTAGATGATATAGGAAGAAGACATGGAGAGACTTGATGGAGAGGCCCACAGGGAAAAGAACAGAGACCTTAGCTGAAAGTTGGCATCTATAGTCAGATATAGGAATAAATGATACTTCAGTCAATTTCAGGCCCAATCTTTAATATTTTGCAGCTAAAGAGAATCATCACTCAGGGACAAGCCATCACACTACAATGCTGTCTGAATTCCTGACCCACAGAATCTGTGAGGATAAAAAGTGAGGTTTTTTTTTAATCACTAAGTTTTAGGGTAATTGGTTTCATGGACATGATTGGAACAACTTGCTACAAAATTTAGAAAATTGAGTTGATCAATAACTATTCAAAAACTTGAAGTGACAATAGAAGGCATTCTGGTACTCCAAGATGTCCCAGAGTCAGAGAGTTTTATAAGAAAATAAAAGTTTGGGCAAAAGATAATTTCAACCTTACACAAAGTGTTCAAGAAAATGGGGGTGGGGTGAGAAAAAGTACTTCTGATTCTAAAGAATCTAAATGTAGGGAAGGATGGTATGAAATATTAATGATTTTACTTATGAACATAGAGAGAAAAATCCTAAATAATAATTATCTAACCACATCTAAAATACTACTAAAGAAATAAATTTACTAAGCAATGTTTATCCTGAGAGCAAAAGGGTTGTTTAACATCAGAAAATCCATCAACATAAGATATCTTATTATTGACCTGAAGGAGAAAAAAGTGTAATATTTTCTCAATAAATGTAGAAAAAAGACTTTGATAATGTTCAATATATATTTATAAGTATAAACAAAATGAAGCAAACAAGTAAGATAAAAATATCACAAATATTTGTATTAATTTGGCATTTCTGGAACTTTATAAAGATTATATATCAAATCTTTGATTTGTAAATATCCTTTTTAAAGAAAAATCTTTGTATTTACTCCCTTACAGATTTGGAAAAAAGACAAAGATGCCCATTATTCCTTGTTCCTGTTTGATATAATACTAGAGGTTTTAGCCAATATGAAAGTTTATGAAAAAGATAGGCAATATACTAGTATTAAAAAAAAAAAAACTAGCACAAAGCTATAACAATTTGCAAACGGTATGATCATTTATGTTTTAAAAAATTAACAGATTTTTCATATAAACCATTACAACTCAAAATGAACATCAACTTGCACAAACCAACAACATTCATTTACACCAGCAATAGCAAACTTGAATATATAATAGAAATTAAGGGAGATAGTATTAGGATGACTGATGAGAAGAAGCTAGAGAGTGTTTCTCCCATGGAATAAACAAAAATAGAGAGAATTCCTTAGCACTCAGAAAGGAATGGAACCAGCAGCATGCCTCATGACTCACCAAAAAGTGATAATACCCACAGAGTGCAAAGAAGATAAAAATTGATTGGTCTGGGTTGGAACTAGCCAGACTTGCCTGGATCATAGCACAAACCATGGGCAGCCTCCAGATACAGATGGCAGGTGACTGAGGGGAACTGAGGAATTCTGTGCTCCTGTCATAGGCTTGGAAGTCCCCTTGAGCCTCACAGGACTCCTGTCCCTGACAGGAAACTCCCTTACCCACAGCTGTGCTCTGCCAAAATACACATGGGAGGGGGCAGAAATAAAAGCCCTGAATGGCTCCAGATGCCATTTCCTGGGAACTCAACACTTCCTATAGGCTGTTTTCTGGCCAACCTGGAAGGCAACAGACTCCAAGGGCAAATTCTGTTGCTGCAGACTGTTCTTGGCTAGGGCAGACTGCCATAAGAACATCTGAGGTCAGCTGCACTTTGACATTCTAAATGCAGACTGCCTGAGGCTAAGCTAAGGCAGGGAGCTGGATGGGACTCATAGTCATAGCAATCTTTCACTCCTTGTATAGCCTCTGCACATTATGATAGAATTACTCCAGTGGCTGGAAACTCCTTCCCAATCCCTATTGGTATAGCCAATTGTGCACACAGGTGGGGAGCTTGAGCATTTTTCCTCCATGCACTCCTAGAAGTCTGAAGACAGACAGAAATCTTGGGTAACCCCCAGAGTCCTGCCCACCACCTACATTGGCTAGTTACTTCCCATGGAGCAACACAGGTCAAGCAAAATACCCACAGCCACCATTGCAGCTGGCTATCTCTCATCTCCTGACCAGAAGTCAACTGGCACAGCCTATTAAATCTGATATAATACTTCAGCCTTGAGGAATGTCTGATCCTCGGACCCCAGGTAACACCACTATTCAGGCCACCCCAGCAACTCAGGATGCCTTGCGCCTGTTCAGGATGCCTACCCAGCACAGCTCCATCACAGCTGTTAACTGAGAAACTCATCACACCAAGGTTATATATAATCAAGGGAAGTCTACAGTGCCTATGCCAACCCTAAATAAGAAGAACTAGTTTACCAAAATGAGAAGGAGCAAGAAAAATAATTACTGAAAATATGCAAAAACAGAATTCATTAACACCTCCAAAAGACCACATTAACTCTTCAGCAATGAACCCTCACCAAAGTGAAGTCTTTGAAATTCCAGATATAGAATTGAAAAGGTTGATTATACAATTGCTCAATGAGATTCATAAGAAAGTGGAAAACCAAAATAAAGAAAAAAAACCTAATAGGACATGAATAAGAAATTCTCCAAAGAGATAGAAATCTAAAAAAACCACAACAACAAAAATAAAAATAAAAATAATTAAAATAAAGAAGAAAAAAGGAAAGAGAAAAACAAAACAAGTTGAACTTCTGGAAATAAAAGATTCATTTAGAGAAGTGTAAAATACAGTGGAAAGTGTTAACTGTAGACTATAGCAAGTAAAAGAAATGATCTTGAAATTTGAAGAAAAGGCTTTCCAATGAATTCAATCAAACAACAATTTAACAGGGTTTCCAAGAAATGTGGGATTATATAAGATGTCCAGACCTCATAAGAATCATAGGTGTTCCTGAGAAAGAAGATAAAAAAACAGATTTGGAAAACCTATTTGAGGGAATAATGGAAGAAAACTTCTCTGGCCTTGTTTAAATCTCTGATTTAAACATGCAGATACAAGAAGACCAAAGAACCCCTAGAAGACTCATAACAAAAAGGCCATTCCTAAGGTATACAGCCATCATATTATGCAAAGTTAATGTAAAGGAAAAAATGTTAAGAGAAGTGAGACAAAAGTATCAAATAATTTTAAAAGGTAAATATAACAGACTAATAGCAGACATCTCAGTAGAAAACCTACAAGCCAGAAGAGATCGGAACCCTATCTTTAATCTCCTCAAACAGAATAGCAGTCAGCCAAGGATTTTGTATTCTATAACTGAAAATCATAAAAAACACCAACACAATAGAGAAAGAGAGAGAGAGAGAGAAAAAAGAAAGAAAAACAAGCAACTAGCTAAAACCAGCATGATGAATGGAATAGTACCTTACATATCATTATTAACTCTGAACATAAATGGTTGCAATGTCCCACTTAAAATATATAGACTGGCAGAATGGATTAAAAACAAACAAACACATAATCCAAGTATTTGCTGCCTTTAAGAGACCTAACACAAAAAAATCCTATAGACTCAAGGTAAAAGGGTAAGAAGAAAATTTCCATGCAAATGAAAACCAAAATGAGCAGGAGTAGCCATTTTTATATCATATAAAACAGACTAAATTAACAATAGTTTAAAAAAAAAGACAAAGATGGTCATTGTATAATGATAAAAGGATTGATCCAGCAAAAATAAATAACAATTTTAAATATACATGCACCTAATACCAGAGTGCTTAGCTTTATAAAACAAATTCTCCTAGACTAAGCAAAGAGACAGACAACAATACAGTAATAGTGTGAAATCTCAACACTACACTGACAGCAATAAACATAGAATTAAGGCAGAAAGTCAAACATATAAACAACCGGGACCCAGAGAAAATGGACCTAACAGTCATCTACAGAACATTTCACCCTCAAGCTATAAATTATATATTTTTCTTATCAGCACATGAAACATTCTCAAAGATAGACCACAAATCAAGTCTCAATAAATTTTAAAAAATTAAAATCATATCAAGGGTCATCTCAGATCACAGTGGAATAAAATTGGAAATTAACTCCAAGAAGAACTTATGAAACTAAATAAAAATGTGGAAGTTAAACAATATGTTCCTGAATGATCCTTGGGTCAATAATGAAATCAAGATAGAAATTAAGAGATTTCTTGAAATGAATGCCAACAATGAAACAAGTTATCAAAACTTCTAGGACATAGCCAAAACTTTACTCAGAGGAAAATTTATAGTACCTGAGGCCTACCTTAATAAGACTGAAAGATCACATATTGACAATATAATATCACACCTCAGGGAACTAGAAAAACAAACAAATGTAAAGCTAGCAGAAGAAGAGAAATAATGAAGATCAGTGCAGAGCTAAATGAAATTGAAAACAAACAAACAGACAAACAAAATTACAAAGGATTAATGAAAGAAAAAACTGGTTCTTTGAAAAGATAAACAAAATTGATAGACCACTAGCTACGTTACTTAAGAAACATAGGCCGGGCACAGTGGCTTAGCCTGTAATCCCAGCACTTTGGGAGGCCAAGGTGAAAGGATTGCTTGAACTCAAGGTTTTGAGACCAGCCTGGGCAACCTGGCGAAACCTCGTCGTCTCTACAATAAATCACAAAAACCAGCCTGGTGTGGTGGCATGCATCTGTAGTTCCAGCTACTTGGAAGGCTAAGGTGGAAGGATTGCCTAAGCCTATCAGGTTGAGGCTGCAGTGGCTGTGAGTGTGCCACTGCACTCCAGCCTGGGCTACAAGAGTGAGCCTCCAACTCAAAAAAACAAAACAAAACAAGAAACATAGAAGATTCAAATTAGCTCATTCAGAAATGAAAACAAGCCGGGTATGGTGGGTTACACCTGTAATTCCAGCACTTTGGGAGGTGGAGGTGAGAGGACTGCTTGAGCCCAGGGGCTCAAGAACAGCCTGGGCAACTTGACAAGACCTCGTCTCTACAATAAATCAAAAAATTAGCATGGTGGTATGCACCTGTGATTCCAGCTACTGGAAGGCTAAGGCAGAAGGACTTCCTGAGGCCAGCAGGTCAAAGCTGCACTGCACTCCAGCCTGGGTGACAGAGAGAGACTCTGACTAAAAAAAAAAAAAAGAAAAAAAAAGAAAAAGAAAAAGAAATGAAAACAAAGACATTAAGACTGAAATGATGGAAATAAAAAGATCATCCAAGATTATTATGAATACTTCTAAGCAAACAAACTAGACAACCTAGAGGAAATGGATACATTCTTCGAAACATACAACCCCCAAAACCTGAATCAGGAAGAAATAGAAACCCTGAACAGACCAATAACGAGTAGCAAGATTGAAATGGTAATTAAGAGTCTCCCAACAAAAATGAGTATAGGACTTGACAGACTCACAGTTGAATTCTGACTTTCAAAGAAGTACTAGTACAAATTTTACTGAAGCTACTCCATAAGATTAAATAGGAGGAAACTCTCCCTAACTCACCCTATGAAACCAGAATCACTCTTATACCCAAATCAGGAAAAGACACAATAAGAAAAGAAAACTACACACTAATATCCCTGATGAATATAGATGCAAACATCCTCAACAAAATAGCAAACCAAACTCACAGCATATTAAAAAAATAATAATCCACTGTGATCAAGTGAATTTTATCCCATGTTTAGGGTTCAGTATGTGCAAGTCAATAAACATGATGCACCACCACATAAACAGATTAAAACAAAAATCATATGGTCATTTCAATAGATACAGAAAAAGCATTTGATGAAATTCAGCATTCCTTCATGATAAAAACTCTCAGTCGAATAGGCATAGAAAGAACATTCATCAAAATAAAAAAGCTATATATAACAAACCCACAGTCAATGTAATCCTGAGTTGAATGCTTTCCCCCTCAGAACTGGAACAAGGCAAGGATGCCCACTTTGATCATTCCTAGTCAACAAAGTACTGAAAGTCCTATCTAGAGCGAACAGGCAAGAAAAAGAAAGTATATCCAAATTGAAAAAAAACAAATTAAGCTATTTCTGTATGTATGCCAATGACAGGATATTATACCTAAAGAAATTTAACAACTCCCCCAAAAGACTCCTGTACTTGATAAAGTTTCAAGATATAAAGTCAACATGCATAAATCAGTAGTACTGCTATACACTAATAGTGACCAAGCTGAAAATCAAATCAAGAACTCAATTCCATTTATAATAATAGCCCCCAAACTAAAATACCTAAGAATATATTTAACCAAGGAGGTGAAAATTCTCTACAAAGAAAACTACAGAACACTGATGAAAGAAATTGTAGAGGATACAAACAAATGGAAAAACATCCCATGTTCATGAATTGGAAGAATCAACATTGTAATAAATGACCGTATTACCCAAAGGAATCTACAGATTCAATGCAATCCCTATCAAACTACCAACATAATTTTTCACAGAATTAGAAAAAAAGCAACCCTAAAATGTATATGAAACCAAGAAAGAGCCAGAACAGACAAAGTAATCTTAAGCAAAAAGAAGAACGCTTTAAGCATAACATTACCTGACTTCAAATTAAACTGCAAGGCCATAGTAACGAAAACAGCATTGTACTGGTACAAGAGCAGACACCAAAAGAACAGAGTAGAGAATCCAGAAATAAACTCAAATACCTACAACCAACTGATCTTCAAAACAAAGCAGACGAAAACATACACTGGGGAAAGGACACTCTAGTCAACAAACGGTGCTGGGAAAATTTACATGCAGCAAAATGAAACTTGATCCCTCTCTCTCACTATATACAAAACTTAACTAAAGATTGATTAAGGACTTAAATGTCATGCCTGAAACCATAAAAATCCTAAAAGAAAATCTAGAGAAAACTCTTTTGGACATTGGCCTAGGCAAGGAATTTATGGCTAAAACCCCAAAAGAAAGTGCAACAAAAACAAAAATTAGTAAGTGTGACTTAAACTAAAAAGCTTCTGCACAGCAAAATAAATAATCAACAGAGTCAACAGAGCAAATAGGCAACCTAAAGAATAAGAGAAGATATTCACAAACTATAATCTGACAAAGGACTAATTCCCAGAATCTACAAATAATTCAAATCAGCAAGAAAAAAAGCAAATGATCCCAATTAAAAAGTTAGCAAATGACCTGAACAGACATTCACGGATTGGAAGAATCAACATTGTTAAAATGTTGATTACATTTCAAAAGAAGATATACAAATAACCAAAAAATAGATGAAAAATGCTCAAAATCACTAATAATCTGGTAAATACAAATGAAAGCCACAATGAGATACCATCTCACACTGGTCAGAGTGACCATTAATAAAAAAATTTAGAAGTGGCTGGGTGCAGTGGCTTATGCCTATAATCCCAGCTCATTGGGAGGCCAAGAGGAAGGCTCACTCAAACCAAGTAGTTCAGGACCAGCTCGATGTGGCATCAACCTAAATACCCATCAACTGATCAGTAGATAATGAAAATGTGGTATGTATACACTATGGAATACTATTCAGTCATCAAAAAGAATAAAATAATGTCTTTTGCAGCAACTTGGATGGAATTGGAGAACATCATCCTAAGTTAACTATCACAGGAAAAGAAAATCAAACACTGCATGTTCTCACTTATAAGTGGGAGCTAAACTAAGGATCTGCAAAGGCATAAAGAATAGCATACCAGACATCGGAGACTCAGAAGGGGGAGACTGGCACACTCACAGCCTTGACCTGCTGGGCTCAAGTGATCTTTCCCACCTGATGGTCTCAGGTGATCCTTCCACCTCAGTCTTCCAAGTAGCTGGAACTCCCAGGGACCGCCACCATGCCCCACTGGTTTTATTTATTTATTTACTGTAGAGACGAGGTCTCGCCATGTTGCTCAGGCTGGTCTTGAACTCTTGAACTCAGGGAGTCCTCTTGCCTCTGCCTCCCAAAGTTCTGGGATTATAGGCATGAGCCACCGTGCCCAGCCTGGTCTATTTTTTATGGATTAGATAACTCAGCACTGTATAGGTGTATGTTATCTATACACCATTCAGAAAGTAAATATTACTCCCAATGAAAATAACAGCAGGATCAGCAAAATTATTTTAGAGAAAGTCAACAAATTTGTTCAAAAATGTATATAAAAAATCAAAATCAGGCATTACTAAATCCATTTTCAAAAAGTAAACCAAGGAAAATCTGACAATCATTGAGACACAATTTAAAGCCATAATAATAATTTTTTAAATCATGACACTACCACAGAAATTAAAAAATAGATATAGAATATAGTTTATAAAGGCCAGAAACTCAGCAGAAAATGAGTGGAGAAATTAATAATAAGATTCACAGAATGAAAAACTTATATGTATAACAAGAATACAATTAATTAAAAAACACATGAAAACTACCTTGAGATACCAATTTATACCAACTTGATTTATATCCACTTGATTGGCAAAAAAATAAAAGTTGAATAGCAAAAAGTATTAACAGGAATATAAGAAGATGGGACATATTTTTTTTTTTTTTTGAGTTGGAGTCTCACTCTGTTGTCAAGACTGGAGTGCAATGGCACGCTCCTGGCCACCACAGCCTGGACCTGCTGGGCTCTGGTGATCCTTCCGCCTCAGCCTTCCAAGTAGCTGGAACTACAGGGGCGTGCTACCACGCCCAGCTAATTTTTGATTTATTGTGGAGATGAGATCTCGCCAAGTTGCCCAGGCGGGTCTCGAACCCGCGGTGGGAATGTGTAATGTGGTTCAGCAAAACTAAAGATCAATCGGGCAGGACATCGTACAATTATGTGTAAGTTTAACCTGGGAGATTTCAATTCCACTACCGAATATATATTTTAGCAGAGCAGTCTTCAAAATGAGGAACGTGTACGTCTGAGGTTATACGAGAACTATCCAAGGTGGTATACAAACGCAAAATTTCAAGTGAATTAATTTCCTTATGTTCTCAAATTAATTGGTTGTTTTTCTTCTTTCCCACTCATTCTTTCATTATTGCTCTTCTTGCACTTTTTTAAAAATTTTTAAATTTTTTAATTTTTAATTTTTTATTTTTTTGAGTTGGAGTCTCATTCTGTCGCCCAGACTGGAGTGCAGTGGCCGCTCCCGGCCACCGCAGCCTCGACCTGCTGGGCTCCGGCGATCCTTCCGCCTCAGCCTTCCATGTAGCTGGAACTACAGGCGCGCGCTACCATGCCCGGCTGATTTTTTGATTTATTGTAGAGATGAGGTCTCACTTGCCCAGGCGGGTCTCGAACCCGCGGGCTCAGGCAATCCACTCACCTCAGCCTCCCAAAGGCATGGGATTACAGGCTGAGCCACCGAGCCCGGCTTCTTCTTGCACTTTAAGAAAAAAGACCGACCTCTATCCTTTCCAAAATCTTACATTACTCCAGGATTCAAAAAGCTGAATCCCTAATTCAAACAAAGGGCCAAAGTGAAATCTGAAGGATAATGTATGATATTAGAAGCAGGAAACTGTTTTCAGTGTTGAGATTTTCTGAATTCAAATATATCAAAGGAGGTGGCAAAAGATTTAAGACGTAGTTGTATATAGACTCATTCCTCCCATCCTTGACTACTGACAAAGGCTGCATGGGTTCTGAGGAAAGGCCTATGTTATAGTAAAGCTAATAAAGCATTGCTAAGAAAGACAATGGTATTTCACCAATGTAACTATAGGTCTCAAAGAAAGGCTCTGTGCCTTATCTACCTGTTTTAGAATTATATATTCAAAACGTGAAAGAAGCATACTGAACAATCTGAGTTTGTTAGGAAAGGCTCCCTCTTCACTGCACTGCTATGAGAAAGGCCTAGAAAAATACTCTACTTTCATTCACATTTCTTTACCTCAGTTGCATATTTTCTCAGCCGTATAATTTCAAAAAAAGAAGAAAAAATGTGTTTTCTCACAGATTAACATCTCTTTAAGCCAACAAAATGAAACATATAGGAGGTGCTTTACTTTTTTAAATGTTTATTTAGGTCTTTAGGAGAAAATTTTTTTAACTTTTATAAAGTTTATTAGAGTACTAAGGCATCTAAGATAGAGACATGATTGCAGAAAATAAAGTAAAAGTTTAATTTATGTACAAATTATTATTGTTGAGAGTTATTATAAGATGATCAATATCATACTTCTAAACACAAGAACATATTTTATTAGAATAAAATTATGTGAGCAAAATGAAATGGGAATAAAAGTTCAGGAGAAAAAGAAACAGTGTACAAATGTTGACAGTTTTAAAAAGTTTATATTTTTAACCCTTTTTTTAGAGTAATGGTGAATATCAATACCCTATGGTGTGTCTGGCTTATTATCATCTCTAAGTACTATTTATGTCTTGACTAATAAAACAAAACAAAACAAACAAAAAACTGGGCTCTTGGAAAAAAATGGCTGATTCCAGGTCTGGAGTAGGGCATTTATAAGGCAAGGCTCTGAATGAAAGATGCTATTAAAGACTACTAGAGTCATGTCAAAAGAAGACAAAAGCCAACATAAGTAAAACCCCATGGTCGAAAATGAAAAAAATTTCAAAATCAAAAAGAATAATGACTACAATAGATTGAAATACATATAAAAGTCCAGAAGTTCACAATGACCAAAAAAAAAAAAAAGTCTTCATTCATAGCCATGAATGTTGTTAGAGCAATAATTCATTATTCTGAAAACTGATTAAGGGAAAAGGTGAAGTATTTGCCTTACCTTTTCTATTGAGCTGTTTTTCAAAGTAAAAAATTGGTTGATAAGGAAAAGTTATTTATAGGAAATGATAGATAATAAATGCAGGAAGAATGATAGAATTAGAAATCGTAATGGAATATTGGCTCTTGATCATAGCTGCTAAAACTGTTTGACTGATGATGAATGTTAAATGAATAGATCAAGCTGATAGCACTTGAACTACTGATCAATGATACTAATAGTAGGACACCTTGTCTTTATGTGCCTTGCAATGTGATGCAATAGGAAATACAAAGCATCACCCAGGAAGTATTCTTACAAACAAAACTAAATAATCTAGAGTTTCATCAATCCACTAGATCTAACTTTGAGTTTACAGGTATGTAGTGGAAAGAAAAACATGAAAAAACACTATGAAGACACAGTTGTGATAACACAATAATATCTAAAATGTGGAAATTTCTTTTATAAGATGCAGTTTCTTCAACCAATAAATGACATAGAAAATACAAAATAAATAAATAAATAAATGTTACAGATTAAAAGAGACTCAAAAGGAATCAACCAATTGCAATGTATGGACCTCTCTGGATCCTGATTCAAATACACCAATAGGAAAAAAAAATTTTTAAAACAGGGAAAATTGAACATATATTGAATATTAGAAACTGCTAAGGGATTATTGTAAATTGTGCTGGTTTTGACATAATGGTATTGTGGTTTTTGCAGTCAGATATACATTTTAAAGTATTGTAAGTGAAATAATATGATGTCTGGAATTTGGTTTGAAATACTCCAATGAATAGAAAATAAAAATACCAGAAGAATATGAGCATCTGGAATGGCAGAATGTTGATTTTGCTTATGTTAGGTAATAGGTACATGGAATTTCATTATACCATTCTATTTTTACATGTGCTTGAAAATTTCCATACCAAAGAGGATTTTTTAATATATTAAAAAAACTCCGCCAGGCTCAGCCTGTAATCTCAGCACTTTGGGAGGCTGAGGCAAGTGGATTGTCTGAGTCCATGGGTTCGAGACCAGCCATAGCAACTTGGCAAGACCTCGTCTCTACAACAAATTAAAAATTAGGGCCATTGCCTTGCTAGACTCTTGTGTGTCCACGTGCTCTTTAAGCTATGGCTGTTGCCATGCTTCCTGGCTTTGGCTACCTCCCCACCTTGGGAAGGTGAATCTTCTCTGTCTCTCTCTCTCCAATTTACTTTTAAATAAACTGTATTTTCTAATCTAACTTCTGTGCAATTCTTTGCATCTTTTGTGTGGAATTGCATGGCATCCCAGACACCCATACCCTCAGCGGGTCTGACCTAATATTCTGGAGGCCCTGCTGGGAGAGAGTGTGACCCTAACATTCTGGCATCTAACAAAACTCAAATTTCAAAATAACTCAAAGAGAGGAAATGATTTTCAAAAGGAAATGGTAAATGTTTGAGGTGATTTAAAAATAAAAGAAAAGAAAATTAGCCGGATGTGGTAGCACGCACCTGTAGTTCTGCCTACTAGGAAGGCTGATTCAGAAGGACTGTTAGAGCCCAGCAGGTTGAAGCTGTGGTGACTGTGAGTATGCCACTGCACTCCAGCCTGGGCAATGGTGTGAGACTCCAACTCAAACAAACAAACAAACAAAATCATGTATTCAGATTCCATTGGATGTATTCGAAAAGATTAAAAATATATATATTTACAAATGTTGGAAAGCACACTCTTTAACAAGTACTAACATTTATAATGAAACAGGTTTTGATGTGAAATTAATGTACAAGAAAATACATAATTTTTAAAATTTGAAGACTTGCTCTAGATAACTTCTTTGTAGATACATGACCCTTATCCCCTACTGAGTGAGTCAACATCTTAAGATAGAGCTTTTAAAAATTTTGCTCAATCTCTCTTACATCTTAGGGTTGTTCTGTGATCCAATATTGACCTGTGCAAAGAAGAGCTAGCTGCACTGAGACATTCTGGGAAGTATTTTTTCTTCCACGATAAAAACAAGATAAAGCACTGTCTTATTGCCCTTCCTGACACCTACATCTCTCCCCTTGTTGTGACCTTTGTGTGGTATCATATAAGGGCATGATGCTAGAAACTGCTGCAGCCATCCTGTGAAAAGGAGAGGGCCATTGTCTCAGGATGCCAGAAAAAGTTTGAGATTGTGCTCTGCAGAAGCAGAGCCAAGACAGTCTTTGGGGATCAACATCTATAAAAGAAAATTGGAGGAAGCAGAACTGGGCAGAGGAAGAAGTGATACTAATTTTGTCCTAAAAAAAAAAGCTCAGATGAAATAAGTTAGCCCCTAAGCAAAGAATTCCCAACCGAAGTGTTTCATTATGAGCCATACCTTTAAACATCAGAGTTACCCTTGCTCGGTCACCACAGCTTCTCTGGCAAGCGTGTGCCAGGGGCAAGGTGGCTCCCTGCAACCAAGGTTGACCCCACCAGAGCTCACAGCTACAGGCTGTTTGCTAATGTATTCTCCACAGCTGGTTTGCAAGTACTGCCTTGAAAACGGATCTCAGTAGCACCACAGTATCTGTCTGAGTTCTTGATGCATTGTTGGGCCTCTGAACATATCATGGTATACCTGTTTTTGCTATTAGTCATGTAATCGACATAAACTTACCTCCTCATTTCTTGTAAACAGAGATAAACAAGCACAAGGTGTAGTGAAATGAAGGTAATTTTATCCCCAAAGCCTCAGATGGGGAAATGGCCAGGATCATGCCTTAAAAAAAATTCAGATTTTTAAAAAGGCTTAATACTAGGGTTTAAAAAGGAAACTTTGGTATGGGGAAACATGTGTGGAAACACTGGGAAACATGAAACATGCACAGGGTGTCTTGATGGCTTATCTTAATGGGAGGACCTGCTGGAGTTCTGGTTTATGTTATCTCAACTGCTGTTAGGTTAAGGAATGGACTATCTTGGTCTTATTATTCCCCCCAAGCAGGAAGGTCCCACAGTCAGAATGTTTTAAGATTAGCCCCTAGGATTTCTAAGTAAGAATAGGATCAGATAAGCGTGCATGGTACAATAGAGTGTCTGGTAGATTTTAATGAGAGAAAAGTTTCTAAAACATGTTTCAGAGCTTTAGATTAAGAAAGAGACAGGGAAAAAGAAACTTAAAAATACATTTTATGGCTGAGTTTATGTGTTACAGTCAGGCAAGAAAGGTGGGTTGAAGGTAGATATGGATTGAGGTAGAGGCTGGTGGACTATCCCTGCCTGCAGCTTACCCTGTGGGATGGGTGGGGTAGTAAAAGGCAAACAAGGCTCAAGTCCCAAAGGGGTCTCTTTGTATTAGTTAAAATCATAGCTTAAAATGGTAAGGCCAATGCAGACTTATGGAAGGATTTTATACAGGAGACTCAGATCAGATTTTCAGTTTTGATTATCACTTTGCCTACTATGGATTTGAATGATCCAAGTCTTGCGACAGGTAAAACAAGCAAGAGATATGGTAGAATGCATTGAATAATGGCACTAAGAAGGGGAATTAGTAAATGTGGCTAGTATCCAATGTTTATTTTAGATGGTAGCTGACCAAGGGTGCAGACATAATGGAGTAACATTTGTCAGAAGAAAAATACTATGAGTTGTTGGTGAGCCTGAAATATAAAACTTGAAAAAGAAAAAAGTTCAGAGACTTATAAGATAAATGATAATCAGGGTGACTTCCATTTATTAAATGTCATTTTCTAAAACTCTGGAAATATTGTATGTGAAAATAAATGCATCCAGTCTTATAAGAAATTTCTAGGAAGGACCTACTATGTGTGTTGAGCTGAGATTGAGTTTAAAGCCAACTTGGTCATTTGCAAGGTGCTTCCTCTGAGAAAAGTTGCTTTCTTCTCTTATTCTCAGTACCTACTTCATAGCCTTGTTGGAAGATTACATGAGAAAAAGTAATATATTTTACCTGATATGTAATAAATCCTAAACAAATGGGAGCTGCTCTTGTTACTTGTTTCATCCAGGACAGATGATAGCAAAACTGTTGAAAAGATAAACAAATTGGTCCTATTTGAGTGAGAGGCTTATGAATATTTAAAAGCATAGCAAGGAAGAAAAAGAAGAGGAGGAGGAGTAGGAGGATGGGGGGAAGGAAGAAAGAAAAAAGAGAAAAGATTTAGGACAAACAATGAATACAAAAATATCCCACTACTTATAAAGAAAGGTTGACTCTAGAATTCATAAATCTGAATAAAGTGCACATGAACCTTCCAGATATGTTCTAAGAAGTGATTTGTGTTTATAAGTGCCATACAAATTTAATATACTAATATCATTCAATTATGTCCAATTAAATTATATTATCTCTTTATTTTCACACCAGACCCTTTTGTTTGCTTTCATGATAAATAGGTATCCTAGAAAACTTGTTTGCTAAGGACAATTAGAGTTTAGAATAAAGCTATTTATTTGCAAACTTCAGGCTGTGTACAAAATTGATAAGATAGAAACATGATATACTGGGCTTTGAATAGGAAAAATAAGTCTCAGATACAATTAGTGGGGCATGACTTGGCACTGTTTCCCAAAGAGAATAAACCATGCTCTCCTCTTACTGACTCGTTCATGTCAGCCTAGAGAAAGTGCTCTAGGAATGTGCTTCCTGGATTATTATATTGTTTATACTAGTTAACATTTGATTAGTATTTTACACTAGTGTACAGAAAAAGGGCTCATGAAATTTATATCTGACACAAGGTAGGAGGGAATAACCATCATAAAGGATTAAAAAAATTTTGACAGCTGGCAAATGTGTTTAAATTAGTATGATGTGATTAAGTATGGAATAATATAAAATCCTACATTAAGGTTTAAGATTTATAGGATGGGGAAATCTTGATTTATTTTCTTAGGGAAAAATGGCTGATTTTGTTGACTATGTGACAAAAGGAAATAATAGTGCTGCATTACTGCTTAAAAAAAAAAAACCTATTATCTCCTTGAATACACTGATATAGTAATTTACTAAGTCCACCAAAAGCATTGTCTATTATGTTACTGGCATTGTTACAATCTCTGTGAGAAATTCAAAGGCTGTGTAGGAGAGCATATAGTTTACAAGATCGAGTAAGGAAATGGTCCCATTTCCTTATAATTCAAATAATTACCAAAGGCCTACTATGGATAAGGGGTGCTGATGGTTGGGGAGTGGCAACATATAACAAAACACAGCCCCTGCCTATAGAGTCTGTACTTTATAGCAAATCACAGGACAGGGAGATATTTTTATTAATTTTGAGACTTTTAGACTTATGACAAAGTGCTATATCTCAGGAAAATCCAATACTCAGTAGATGAATTAATCATACATTCACATACACATACACACATCACACATACCTTCCTGCATAGAGAATTCATAGTTAAATATTCAAAGGGTTTACCTTTGATGGCAGTGAAGGGGATAGCTGCTTCATCTTGATGTCAGTGTGGACGAAAATCCCTAAAGGGATTCTGTGTATTGGTCTCAGTAGGTCTCAGTTCCTCAGCAATTCTCCATATCTTTTATTTTTCTTCTCTAGTCATCAGTTTTTGTTTATCAAACTTGTTTTTGGCATGGAGTTTGATTTTGAAAAGAGGGATTTTAATCAATTAACTGGGTAATTGACTCAAGTAATTGACAAGACAAAGTCCTAGAGAGTGAAATATTTCTTTCCTTCCTGCCATGTGCTTGCTTGTTTGTTTCCCCTGAGGTGACAACCCTGTAAGATCTGCTGAGTTCTGGCAGCTCTATTTTAAACTTGTCTAGATACACTTTATGATTCTGTTGTCTTTGTTTTTCCAGGCTACTCAATACACATGCAAATCTTGTACGTGACTACTCTGTAAACCATTTTCTTCTTCCTTTTTGTTTTTATCCACATAGATTTACTGACAGCCCAATATTATTGTCATGCTTTACTTGCAAAATTGTGCAACTATTCCAAAGTTTACTTATACATTATTTTTAACACTTGTAAATAATAATAGTCAACATTTATATAGTGTTTGTTTTATGCTCATTCTATGTCCTTTATATAGAGCAACTCATTTAATCCCTTGTCTTTGTTTAGACTACTGTAACAAAACACCTTATACTGGGTAATTTACAAACAACAGAAATGTATTGTTTATAGTTCTGAAGGAGGCTGGAAAGATCAAG
>CAUYQG010022987.1:0-26767 GCA_963574415.1 Tarsius wallacei
CGCAGGTGAAGCTTGGGGTTCTAGTCGCCCTGTCTCCTCCTGATAGTAGACTACGTACCTAGTGTGTTGCCACGTAGCCCCTCCCTCCTCTCTTCCTCCTTCTCCTAGCTGTCTCCAGTGTTTGCTGATCCCTCCCTTATGTTAGTATACCCAGTGATCATAACTTGCTTATGAGTGAGAACAGGTGGTATTCGGTTCTTTATCTCGGTGAAATTTCGCTTAGTATGATGGTCTCCAGCTGCATCCAAGTTGCTGCAAAAGCCATGATTTTGTCCTTCTTTATGGCTATGTAATATTTCATTGAAGTTCACTAATTCTTTTCTTTGACCCTGTTAAGTCTACTTGTGGCACTCAAAGGCATTCTTCATTTCTATTACTGTGTTTTTGATTTTTAGTATTTCCTTTTGAGTTTTTTTTTTTACAAGCTTCCATCTCTCTGTTTATGTTATCCATCTGTCATGTTTTTAGCTTTTTCTATTAGAGCCCTTAACATATTAATCATATTTAAAATTCCCTATCTATCAATTCCAACATCTGTGTTTCATCTGAGTGTTGTTCTTGTGATGGCTTTGTTTCTTTTTACTGTGCACTTTTTGTTTGTTTTTTATATACATTGTAATTTTTTTTGTTGAAAGCTAGACATGTATTAGGTAACAGGAGGCTTAAGTAAATAGCCTTTAGCGTAAGGTTTCATGTTAATCTGGCTAAGAGTTGGGTTGTGTTTAATATTTGTTGTAGCTGTTGGTACCAGGGACTTCAGATTCTTCCAGTATCTGTTTTTGTCTCCTCTCTTGGCTTTTGTCTCTTATCTTTGGATTTCTCAACAGAGAAACATACTCAGAAAGGGTCTGTGTCTTGAAACTTTTTCCTCTGTAATCCATTGTTTTTAGACTGAAGACAGATTTTCTGTAATCTTGTGATTACATCTCTGTCTTTTAGCGTGTCTATGTATTGGGGCTGTCACCTTTGCAAATGTTTCTGTCTTTCCTTCAGTAGTATAGTTCTCCTGCCTACCCCATCCACTGCCAGCTTCCATGCCAGGAGCACTCCCAATCTATTTTCTTGAAACCCAGTCCTCCTTAGGCCATGTTTTCCTCTTCTTAGATGAGACAGGTGCTGGAAGGGGTTACAGTGGGAGGAATCCCCTTCTCTCAGCTGGGATGAGGCTCTGGCAAAGATTCTTTTCCCTGAAAGTAGTCCTTTGCTGTGGAGAATTCTCTGTGTCTCACTGTCATTACTTTCCCCTCCCTGGGCCACAAAGAGATCTTTTTCAGATACTTAATATGAGAACCTGGTGGCGTTCCCAGAGGGAAAGCTCATGAAAGTGTGGGACCCTCATGATTGCAGTCCCAGAAGTTTCTCACTCTCATGCTAGTTCATACTGTCTCTAGCATTTCATCAGAATAGCCATTTAAATGTTCCTACCAGTTTCTGCCTTCTGTGTCTTCTGCTTCAGATTAACAGATCTCAGTTGCTACATTTCTCTGAGTGCCTCTGTCTCTCCATATTTCAAAGGGGTGGTTTGCTCTGAGACCTCAGTTTTCTGATGGGTCCAAGAAGAGTGCTGATTTTCAGTTTGTCTAGTTTGTCTTATAAGGACAGAAGTGATGTATTCCAAGCTTTTTACATGTTAGGGCTGAAATTGGAGCCACATTCAGGTTTGTGAAAGCCTATTAGGTGAGATATTTAGGTTCGAGGAGGAGGGTGGTCTAACTGCACAGTCATGATGTCAGAGGACTTGGGTCTGCTTGAGGAAGCTTTCACTGCTTCAGAGGACACCCCTTTTCTTATTTGTTAAATGAGGGCTATTGCATCTGACCTGGAGTGTTGTGAGAGAACAGATGTGACAGTGAAGTGTTACAAAATCTTTCTGTCAGTGTTAAGACAACCTGGAACCAATGCCTCTGGCATGGCAGAAAGGAGACTTCAGCTTTCTATGGCATTTACTTTCTCTCTAGTCCTTCCTGTCTCTTCGAACTCGCTCCCTTGTCAGTAGTCAGCCCCACATTTACAAAAACAGTAGCTTGGTACCTAGGTTCTTTCAGGCTGTTCTCTCTCTCTCTCTCTGTCTCTCTCTCTCTGTCGCACACACACACACACACACACACACACACACACACACACATCCTGTCCAGCATTGACTGGCCTCTGACCATCAGAAACACGCATTCTGTCAGTTTAAAGGGGAGTTGACAGGAATCATTGGGAAAACACACTCTTTCTGGAATCTGGGCTTGTGGAATTTGCTTCTGCTGGATAGTCCCTGGACCCGGAATGATGCCAAAGTAAGGCAAGGTCACAAGCCACTCCTCTTTGCCTGACCTTTCCTTGCTCCAAACCTGTGGGCTTTGGAGAGCAGCTGCGGAGGACTGGTTGACCTCCAAAATCAGCTCCTGAGAGTTGGTTGCCAGGGGATTCTCTTGAATGGGGCCATCCAAGGGATTGACCCATTTCCTGGTCCTGAACTGGAGAAATTAGAAGCAGGAAGAGGCATGGAAAGATATTTTGCTCAAAAGAAGTACCCCCTCTCTCTTCTGGCCATTGAACAAAAGTTCTCTTTCATTTGGGTATGTTTTATTTTTAAAAGTTTAATTTAGTAGTGCTTAAAAACAAAGTAGAATAGTCCAGAAATTTGTAATAACAACAACAAAACAAACAAAAAGCCCACTAATTTTTTTCTTTTGCTGCAGTTCCCCCCTGGTGAGGCTGCTCCTTGAAGCCTTACAATGTTTCTCACAAGGCTTCTTGGACCACCTTCTCCACAGCCATGGCCTTCAAGGCCCATAGGTGCTTCAATCACCCTGCCTCTATCATTCTGTGGATTTGTGTCATTATTCCACTTAAGGCACCTCTAGGCTTAAAAAGGACCATATGACGATCTCATTGATGTCATTCAGGTGAACAGCAGACTCCCCCTGCATCAAGGTGGGTATATGAGATGACTCCTTTATGTGATTTGGGAATAGGTGTGGCCTCTTTCTCCACTTTTGGGGGACCATTGCCCAACTCCCTGGGAATAGTTGGGATGAGAACAGGTCCTACGGATGCTGATGTGATCCATCTACAATTATGGGTCTCACAACCTCCCGCCTGTCCCAGAGAGAGCGTCACATGGGAAGAAGTGTGATTCTCTCACTCCCTCTGCTTACTATGCATGTTCTGAATATTTCCATTGTCATCTTCCTTCTCTTTGGTCTCTTTGCTGTTCATGGAGATGAGTTGCATTTATGTATTTTTTTTTTTTTTTTTTGTGTCAGAGGCTCACTTTCTTGCCCAGGCTTGAGTGCAGTGGCACACTCATGGCCATTTGCAGCCTTGACCTGCTGGGCTCAGGTGATCCTTCCAAGTCTTTCAAGTCTTCCACCTCAAGCCCTCCAAGTAACTGGAACTATAGGTATGCACTACCATGCCAGCTAATTTTTTAATTTATTGTAGAGATGAGGGTTCACCAAGTTGCCCAGGCTGATCTCGAACTTCTGGTCTCAGGCAATCCTCACACCTCGGCCTCCCAAAGTGCTGGGATTACAGGCGTGAGCCACGGTGCCTAGCCTATGTATTTCTTTATGTGGTTATTTGTTCAGGGTTTGCCTCTGCCTTGCACTCATTTCCTATGAGGTTCTGTATCCTTCATTATGACAGCATCTTTAGAGCCTAGGACAGTGCCTGACACATACATAATAAACTCTTGAATACTTTGGTGGCATAATTTTAATTTAATCCTCACATAATTTAATAGAGCCTGTGGATACACTCTATTACTATCACCATATTAGAGTTGAATAAACTAATACTTTAAACAACTCACTCACGTCCCCCAACTGGAACTAAACAGCATTTACTTCTTAATTCCATGCTTTTAATTGACACACTATAAATCCTCCTGCTAGGTGAGGGAGTGAGAAAGAAAAATGAAAGCAACACATGATCTTATGAAAACTTAACAGGAAGGGAAAGATAAAACATACTTGAGGGACCTGGAAAAAGGAGAATTAAAAAAAGCGTTTTGGGCAAGAACTCTCTGGAAGACCATTTCAAATGGCAAGCTGAGGTGTTTGATCCAACTGGTCATGTTAATTTGTTTTGGCGGATCAAAGTTAGAAACGTTCTCTTTCGACAGTCCTTGGAATTTTGAAAAAAAAAAATTTATAAATGGATCTAAAGATTTGATAGTTTATTTCAGTTCCATGCTTTTTTTTTTGGTTAAAAATGTGGGCTAACAATCTATTTCAAATTTATTTGATATTGCAATCCCTAAAATGATACTTCATCAGCTTTAATTTACTTTTTTTTTTTTAACCTGGGGGAAGGGTGGGCAAACCATTTGTTGAGCATTCATTATATGCCAGGTCATTCACAGAGAATCCTATGAGGTTATCTTTGAAGACAGGTTCTGTCTCTTCCTTTGCTTTACTATATCTTGCAGGGCTCAATAAATGGCGGGGTTGGGAGGTCCAGGATCTGTTCTGGGTTCTGCCTTTGCCAATCTTAAGCAAATCCTTTGATCTTACTAAGTAGTGTTTTCTTCTGAGTTAATGAAGGGATATAGGGGAGGTGGGGGAGATGATCTTTAAGATTTCTTCTGGGTTAAAAGTTCAGAAGGTCCATGACTCTAGATAGATGTTCTGGTCTCTCTTTCGCAGTCTTTTCTCTTTAGGAATAATGAAAGAGCCAGAGAGGCAAAGCCACTGCTCAGCTAACACCTGCACAGCCAGGCCGACAGGTGGGCCCTGAGAATGAACAGCCTCTATGTGTACTGGCCAAGTGCTGAGCCTGCAGCCTGCAGCTGGCCTCCCTGGCTTCTGTCGACCCCTTGGCTGCCTCGTCAGTCCTTGGTTTTTCTGAGTCTCTGACAACTATTCAATCGTTTGCTTTTTCTCCTCTGAAGAGACAGTCAAGGGCACTGGGGGGCTAGTTACGTTGGGATGTTTGCCACATTTACAAATGTTTTGTAACCCTTATTGAGTGACACATTTATTTGACAAATTTTGATAAGTGGATTGTTTGTGACTCACTGACAGAAGGAATTATTTGTAATTCCAACTTGAAAGGCTGACCATCTGAGAGCCATGAATAAGTGAGTGCATGTAGTAAAAGGTCATTTATAGTTGCTTAACATCTTGTCATATATCATCTTCTGATTTTTCTGTTTTTATTGTTTTGATCTCAAAAAGAAACTTTTTAAAATGTGAGAGCTAGAAATTGGGAGATGACAGAACTATTTATGGTCCCCGTAAGCAGCTGACCTATTTTAGTGACAAACATTATAAACATGTTGTGTTAAAATCCCAATCCTTTGCTCTCATTCTAATTACTTAGAATTCATTGAACTTGAGGCACCCTGGATTCTGTTTCCTGCTGGGGTTTGGTAATGGTGACATTCTGACTTGGCAGAGGGAGAGCCACTCTGCTGAGTCATGGTTCTCTTAACTTCGTCCAGGTCTCCACAAATCTAACAACTAGAATTTGGTCACTTTGCAGGTGTCTGGAACTGTTCCCAGTGCCTATTGCTAAGTAAAGAGACCGACCATAAACTTTTTGCTTTAAAGAAATGCAAAACACTTTCTTCTTTCCCTCCAGGGTCTCACCTCTGAAAATATAGGTGTTTAATGGTCTAGTACTGAGGCTAGTTGATCAGTTGAGTGCTATACACTTTATGTATATTTTTCTCATTTAATCTCTGTAGTACTCCTTGGAGATAATTGCTATTACTGGTCCTATTTTCAGGTGAGGATTGGCTAGTGAACTTGGCTGAAGCATTCAGCTAGTAAGCAGCAGAGCCAAGATGTGAAAGCCCTGGGAGTCTGACGTCAGGGCTTGTGTTATTATTATCCACGATTCATTCTAAGGCAAAATTACCCTAGTTCTTGGCCACTTACATCAGGAAGCCACCTGGGAGATATGTAAAACTGGCCATGGTTACAGAGAGGGAAGATGTGGCAGAGGCTATCAGATGCAGGAAGAGGGCTGCCCACATAAAATTCTTCTGAGTTATTGGAAAACAATCAGAGTGAGCCCACCAATATGTAGCATAATTTTTGCAGACAAAATACAATATTTGGGTTCAAAGACCCTCAAATAATATGCGTAGATTTTTCCTAAGAAAAAATGGACACAGAGAAAGAATAGGATTTCAGACGTGGAAGCCAGGCCACAGACAAAGAACAAAATTGTGAGGAGTCATTGACATGAATGGCTGATTTTTTTTTTCTTGAAAGATACAAACTTCTATTGAAATGTATTTTCAATAGAAGTTTGTATCTTTCTGAGTCAAACTTCTATTGAAATGTATTTTCAAAGAACTGAGTCAAACAGTGGCTGAGAAAGGAACAATGGGAAGGTAATGATGGCACACAAATTAGCACATCAATTCATGGGTTTAACCGAAGGCAGCTAAATCATGTCTTCTGTGTATACTTGCCTAAAATTTAAATATTTTATAATACAACTAAAGAGCAGAAAAAAATTATGATGGAAACTTTATTAGGCAGAATTCAAGGAATAATGCTTTTTATGATTAAATCAGGCTCTTTTGTGGTCACAGAAGAAAAAGAATTCTGCAATTACTTTTTTCTTTCCATTCTGTGTCTGTGATGTCTTGAACATCTGTTCATGTTAGAATATTTAACTCTAGCTGGTAGCTTTATACTGCTGTTTAATTTTTTTTTTTTTTTTATTTGGGGTCTCGCTCTGTTTTCCAGGCTGGAGTGCAGTGGCATGGTAACAGCTCTCCACAGCCTCGACCTCCTGGTCTCAGATGATCCTTCTGCCTCAGCCTCTCTACTAGCTGGAACTACAGGCATGTGCCACCACAGCTGGCTAATTAAAAAAAAATTTTTTTTGTAGAGACAAGATCTCACTATGTTGCCCAGGCTGGTTTCCAACTCCTGGGTTCAAGCAATCCTTGCGCCTTGGCCTCCCAAAGTGCTGGGATTATAGGGTGTGAATCACCATGCCTGGTTAATTCTTTGATGTTTTGTTGCCCAGGCTGGTCTTGAACTCCTAGGCTCAATCGATTCTCCCACTTCTGCCTCCCAAAGTGCTGGGATTGCAGAAGTGTGCCACTGTGCCTGGCTAATTCTTTGATTTTTTTGTAGAGATGAGGTCTCGCTATATTGCCTAGGCTATTTTTGAACTCCTGGATTCAATCAAGTCTCTCTTCTCTGCCTCCCAAAGTGCTGGAATTACAGGCATGAGCCACTGAGCCAAGCCTGTTTATTATTTTACAGTGTGAATATGTAGTTATTTTCTTACCTTATTATCACCAGACCATTGACATTTATTTCTTTGCTGGTACAAACAGTGTTGCAAAGAACATTCTTTGTGCTGCCTCCAGGGGTGGCCATCTCCCTCGGAGAGATCCTGCTGCAGGAGCGGAGTTATTCACAGTTGTAGCTACCACACTTCTAGGTCCATCACAGCCAGAAACACTTTTACCAGGTTGCTCCCTGCCAGTGCCTGAGAACGACAGGGGCACTGTAACTGGGCCAGTCTTGCCTAATGAGTGATTTCAGGGCAACTCTGGCCGGGTGACTCCCCATTGGTCTGGCCTAAATTTTCTCAGAACTGCTTTCTGCTCTGAAGATATTCTTACTTAATCTTTCTTTCCCCTGTTCCTTTCATGGATTTCAGCTGTTTGTCATCGTCTGAAGGGGCTTCCTGCCTTCTTCTGCTCCCTTTCCCTTATTCTTTCTAGATGTTTTCCCTAACATATCACTTGCATGCCTTGGCGATAAATCTTATCTTGGCACCTGCTTGTCAGAGGACCTGAACTGGGTCACCCACTGAACGTATCGGTGAGCACTTCTCTAGGGGGGAAAAAAACCTTGGAGAAATAAAATTTTGGGCCATAAAGTATGTATGCATATCTATCTATGTATTTATTTAACTTTTTGCTGGTATTATGGATATAAAAGAAGTGCACATCATAGATAAGCAGCTCAAGGAATTTCAAAAACCGAGCATGTCCATGAAGCCAGCACCCAGATTATGAAACAGAACGTTACCAGAAGTCCCCTCATGTCCACTTCCAGTCATTTCCCATTTCTCCAAGGCTAACTGGGCTTTTAACACCATAGATGAGTTTTGCCTCTTCTTGAACAAATCATGCTATCAAAAAATATGTATTGAAATCATACAAGATGTACTCTTTAGTGCTGGCTTCTTTTTCTCAACATTATGTTTGTGAGATTAATTCATGTTCATCTATTATTGTTGCTATACAATATTCCATCATGTGACCAAGCAACAATTTATTTATCCATTTTTACAGTTACTATAATTTCCAGTTTGGGGCTACCCAAAACAGTGCTGAAATGAACAAGCTTATATAAGTCTTGGTGAACATATGTACCCATTTCTGTGGGTGTGTACCAAGAGGTGGAATTGTAGGACTGCTTCTTTACAGAGATGCTTGAAATTAAAGTCTTTCCTAGCTGGGCATGGTGGTGCGTGCCTGCAATCCCAGCTACTCAGGAGGCTGAGGTGGGAGGATTGCTAGAGTCCAGGAGTTCAAGGTTGCCATGAGCTATGCTTGGTGCCACTGCATTCCAGCCTGGGAGACAGGGCAAGACTTGGGAAAACTGACTGACCACATGCAGAAGAATGAAACTGGACCCCCCACCTATCACCATATAAAAAAATAAACTCTAAATGGACTAAACACCTAAATGTAAAACCTCAAACTATAAGATTCCTAGAAGAAATCTCCTTTGCACATCACCCTTATGCACATCAGAATAGGAAATATGTTATTGACCAAGTTTCCAAAAGCAAATGCCATTAAAAACTAAGATAAAGGAGTGGGACTTCATCAAACTGAAAACCTTTTGCACAGCAAAAGCAACCATCAAGAGAGTGGGGAGATAGTCCACAGAATGGGAAAAAATATTTGCAAATTATGTATCTGACAAAGGCCTAACATCCAGGATCTACAAGGAACTCAAACGAAGTGAAAGGGGAAAAAACCCAAAAACCCCATTGAAAAGTGGGCAAAGGACATGAACAGACACTTCTCAAAAGAAGACATACAAGCAGTCAACAGACACATGAAAAAAATTTTCAGCCTCAATAATCATAAGAGAAATGCAAATCAAAACTACAGTGAGATACCACCTAACTCCAGTAAGGATGGCCATAATTAATAAATCAACAAACAAACAAACAAATGAAATACAACAACAACACAAAAACAGATGCTGGCCTGGGTGTGGAGCAAAGGGAATGTTTCTACACTGTTAGTGGGAGTGCAAGCTAGTTTAGCCTCTATGTGATGATTCCTAAAAGAACTAGAAGTTGATCTTCCATACGATCCAGCATATACTCAAATATACTCCAAATATACTTGGAGGAACATAAGTCATTCTACCAAAAAGACACCTGCACACACATGTTCATTGCCACACTATTCACAATAGCAAAAACATGGAACCAACCCTACTGCCCATCGAAAGTGGACTGGATAAAGAAAATGTGGTACATATGCACAATGGAGTATTGCACAGCCATAAAGAAGAACAAAATCATGGCCTTTGCAGCAACTTGGATGGAGGTAGAGACCATCATACTATCACAACAATGAAGAGCTTAATACCGCATGTTCTCACTCATAAGTGGGTCCTGAACAATAGACACATGAGCACAAGGGAGGAATCAGCTGTCACTGGGCACTGCCAAGGGAGGGAAGGAGGGAGGAGGGGTAGCCCGTCACAAAACAAAGGGTACTTGGTCCATTATGAGGCTGAGTGAGGGCCAGTTGGAGGCCCAAACTTCACCTGCTTGAAGCCTACTTCGGTAGTTAATCTGTACTTGTCCCCCACATCTCCATAATAAAATAAATTTTAAAAATAAATTTTTTCTCTCACTCTCTAAAAAAATTGAAGTCTTTTCTGTTCAATCTTTACTAGTGAGTATTTGAAAAAAAAAATTCAAACTACTGTATCAACAAGGATCAAAACGGAAAGCACATAGTAATTTGGACCTGGAAAGTTTAATATGGAAAATTATTAACTATAATAGGAGATTGAAGAAAGAGGGATCGTTTAGTATAACGTAAAGAGAACTCTGCAGAATGCAAGAATGGCAGATACGAGGGGTAGCTGCTACTCCTAGGGCAGACACAGTGCTCCCAAGAACTTACCTTAGGGAGGATTTGACTTTATTGGGAAGACAAGGCTGTGGCTTTCTGGATGGTCGGTAAATTGACTGAGGTGCTGTGCTAGTGGAACTTACCAGAAAGCTGCCCTCTGAGATGCTGGGTATCCATGAGAAGTTTCCTTGGCAATGTCGAGGAAGCTGCTGGTCACTGGTTTACTGCATACTGAAGAAATAATTTACTTCAGAAGCCAAACACTGGAGCAAGCTTATGTTGCAGGAGCTGAGTGGGTGAAGCACACTGGACCTGGAAGAGATAAACCCTTCCTCAGCACCCTGACATCTACTGGCAAAACTTAATATCATGCCAGCTAGCAAAGGAGAAATATTTACAGGGTCCATCTCCAGTTTTGCAGAGCAGACAATGAAGGATGAATTTGGAGCAGAGAGTCCTTAAATTGATAACTGGCACACTACTATCTATGATTAATAGATACATAATAGAAATGGTATTTCCCATTTCTGTTAAATCAAATGTTGTCCATTTTCAATAAAGATACTGTTACAGACTGAAAGAAGACCATATTCTTTATGTTAGAAATAGTCACTTAGAAATACACATCTCGGCTGGGCATGGTGGCTCACACCTATAATCCCAGCACTTTGGGAGGCCGAGGTGAGAGGATTGCCTGAGCCCACGGTTTCGAGACCAGCCTGAGCAACTTGGTGAGACTTTAACTCTACAATAAATCAAAAAATTAGCTGGGCGTGGTAGCACAAGCATGTAGTTCCAGCTACTTGGAAGGCAGAGGCGGAAGGATCATCTGAGCCCAGTAGGTAGAGGCTGCGGTGGCCGTGAGCATGCCACTGCACTCCAGCCTGGACAACAGAGTGAGATTTCAACTCAAAAAAAAAAAAAAAAAAAAGAGAAAGAAAGAAAAGAAATAACATCTCAAGTTGACTTTGAGATCTGCTTGAATTTAAAATGCACATTTCTCCTTTTTCTTCTTCACTACCCTTGAAATGCATTCCTTCCTTTCCTTCCTATATGGCCCTACCCAAGTGGTTAAAATACCAATCTTATCTAGCACCTTTTGCTGGTACTGGAGGTAACACCGCCACCTGCATTGAGCCGCCTGATAATAACTAGGAGAGACAAGAAACTGCATGTCCCTGGAGATGCCTCTGCCAAACCTAGGTAAGAAATAGACTCTACTGAAACTCCCTAAAACTCAGGAATGTATCTGTGCCCTTAGCCTTTAGATAACCACCACTTTCTTTCATGTCTTTGTGTTAAATTTACATATAATGTTAATTATTAGCTGAGTCTTGTGAACCAGAACTCCTGGAATAAGCAAAAGACTGTAACTGATTAGAAAGTACGCAGTGACAATTTGTTCAGAGTAATTGTAACTTCAAAGAATGGCAGAATTGATGCAACCTGAACACTGGTTTATGTCAGCAACTGCTTGGGGGGTCTAAACAGAGATTACATAAAGAAGCTGAGTAGTGGTTACAAGACAAGTAGTCATTATTAATCAATAGCTGAGATGGATAAAACACTGTCTGCTTTGGCTATAATTACTGTAAAAACTTTGACTAAACGAACAGCGTCCCAGTGAATACATGAACCTGTTCCTTGATTCCTCAGTTTTGTAATACAAATCCATCTTTTCCCAGCTCTCTGTCTCTTGTATTTTGATTGACCACGAGGGAAGCAGCCAATACACTGAACTGGGCTATAAAAATACTACGATGTGTTTTAAGAAGTAGCTTTCTAATTCTCTGAAAGTATCAGCGTTATTGTATGTGGTTCTGGTGTGGGATTTGGGATATTGAACAAGTGGCTGTCACTTATTTTCAAAGGCCCGCTTTGTTCATTTGCTTCACTAAGTTTAAATTTCCTGGAAAATCCTAGTGAAAACTCATCTCTGCAATGCGCCTGAATCTTACTATACGAACTCAGGTGTGTAGGAGAGGCATGTCATGTTATTTTTTAATAATCAATTTAAATATGTACCTGTGTCTCCATCCTTCTAAGTTGCTGGGAAGTTAAATCTCAATTGTTTTAGTAGTTCTCCCCATCCCCATCCCAAGTCAGGTATAGGTTCTGGAGACTTTACACAGAGCAGAAATTTTCAGGGACTCCTGTGGTGACCATTGACTAGCTCATAATTTAAGTGCACATGATCTCTTAAGAGTGGACATGCTTTCTTTGGGGATGAGAATCTCTGCAGAGCCCTGATTCTATGGTCCTGTTGTCTTGGGGGCACTAAGTAGCCATTTCTCCTGAGATCCTGTCTGCAGTCTGAGGTATGACAAAAGGAACACCAACGGCTTTCTCATCCCTAGACTTGAACAACCTTACTCTTCTGTTCTCTCTGCTTTTGCCTCACTGTACCAGAGACACTTTTCCCCCCTCCATCTCCATCTCCTCAGTGAACTCAGGCTATTAATACCAGAGGTTAAACAGGGACATGTCCTATAAAGACATCTGCTGAGTTGAGGTCAGGAAATACATCTTATCTGATTTTTCTATAAATAAAACAAAATATCTAAATTATTTCTCCTACCACACTTATTTCTGTGTTTGGTCTCTCTTATAGGGTAGCAGATGTTATATGTGTAACTCTTGCTTCTTTAAGCTTCAACAACCTATCAAGAATGATGAAGAGGTGAAGGACCATTGCATTATACAGGGTTTTCGGTCACTGCATTCATTAGCTTAGCTTCTGTGTAAGAAATCGCTCTAAAACTCAGCGACTTTGCATGACAACCATTTATTATTTCTCAAAAGTCTATTGGTTAGATGGGAAACTATTCTAGTTTTGATTGGGATCACTCCCATATCTGAAGTTAGTTATGTCTCTGATGGGCACCTCTTCTGATTTT
The DNA here is from genome assembly GCA_963574415.1 of Tarsius wallacei. NCBI lineage: Eukaryota > Metazoa > Chordata > Mammalia > Primates > Tarsiidae > Tarsius > Tarsius wallacei. Next base: position 12,982 of record CAUYQG010022987.1, read on the forward strand.
AGCTTGACTTCCTCTACATGTTTGGAGTCAGCCAACTGTAAGCTGATACAGGTTTTTCTTGCTTGAGCCAACAGGCAATCTTGCCTATGGTCTCTCATCCCCAAGCAGGATAACTTTGGTTAGTTCTCATAGCTGATATCCAAGAATGAGAGTAGAAGTGTGGAAGGTCTCTGGAGGCCTAGATTTGGGGCTAGCACATTATCACTTTCACAATTCTACTGGTCAAAGAAAGTCACAAGGAAAGGAAAAACAGACTCCCCCTCTTAGTAGGAAGACCTTCAAAGTCATATTGCAAAGGATGTGGATATAAGGATGCCATTGATTGGGGCCACCGGTGCAATCAGTGTACTATAGTTGCTAACAACAGAATTCATTCTGCCTATTTCAAGCAAGAAAAAGGACTTATTACAGAACAGGCATTTTGCAGGATCAATAGAGATTAAGGTATTTACCTCCACATTTCTAAATATCATGTATATGTACCTCTGTCTTGACTTATTTTTTTCACATTTAGATATTATCTACTTATTTTCTACTCTAGAATATGATGACTTAAGCTGTCAAATTCTCTCACATGCTCTTTTACACACATGTACATGCATACAAACACACATTTTACTCTCTTATCCTCCTCAAATACATACAACATAATTTTTTGGTTAACTTAACAGTATTTATGTTATTGATATCCAAGTAATATCGGTTTAATTGTGTCCCTTCCAAAATTCATATATTGCAGTCCTAACCCTCAGGACTCAGAATGTAACCTTTTTTTGGAGATAGTGTCTTAACAGAGGTGATAAAGTTAAAATCACCAGAGGTCATTAGGGTGGACCCTAATCTAATGTGACCAGTGTTTTTATGAAAAGGGGAAACTTAGAGACAGACACACGTACGGAGGATGCTGTGTGAAGATCACGGCAGAGACTGAGATGATGCTACCATAAACCAAGGAACGTTAAAGTCTGTCAGCAAACCACTAGAAGCTGGGAGAGTGAAAAAGAACAGATTCTCCCTTACAGCCTTCAGAAGGAACAAACTCTGCTGATTCCTTGACCTTAGGCTTTTAACCTCCAGGAGTGTGAGACAATACATTTCTGTTGTTTAAGCCACTCAGTTTGTGTTACTTTGTTATGACAGTGCTAGCATGCTAATACATCAAGCCATACAGAATATACTTGTATTATATTTTCTTTCTTAAATTACTTTTTTTCCTGGCCATCAATCATTTTTTATTTTCCTCTCTCTGTCTCTTCCCTTACTTTTCTATATATCAATTACTAATGTATCCCAAACTCCCATCAGAAGAGTACATCTCCTTTCGATTTATTTAAAAAAATTATTTCCTCACCCAACTCTGACCAAACATTTGCAGAAACTTTTGAAAGAAAAAAAATATTAGGTCACTGCTCAGAGTCATCTTTTTTTCCTTTGGATATGTCCCTCCTGGAGTATTTTATTTTGTGTTCCAACATTGCTTTCTAGAGCTATCACTCAGCTGGTGTTCCCACTACATTTAAAAAAAATCGACCACCAGGGGACTCTATATGCTTTGTCAGATCTCCAGATGATTCTGATGCCCATCAAAGTGTGAAAACCACAGCTTTAGCTCACTGACTAAAAGTATTCTGGTTCTGTTTGTAAGACACTTCCTCCAGTGAGGATACAGCAGACTCTAAGTCCATCTGACTCCTCTATCTCCTTGTTCTGATTTTACCCTCAGTAAACAATCTTTTGATTATGAATTAGCTTCCTGCATATATCCAGACAGATAAAGAATGCAATGATCCTACGAACTCATGTCTTTCTGTTCCCATGACAATGATTTCTTATTGTCAATGGAGAAGATCCTTGAACTTGATTAATGTGAGTCAATCTCTGGGATAGTGGTCCTCACCCTTGGCCACCCATTACAGTCACCTAAAAATCCCAATGGAAGGCTGCTTCCCAGATCAATTAATCAGAATCTCTGATGATGTCATTCAGACATCATAACTTTTGCAGCTCCCTAAGTGATTTCCAGGCGGATCCATTCCCAGTGTGCTACAAAACCCAGTATTGAGCCTGAAGAGGCTGAGGGCCAGGCTTCACCTTATTTACAAAGGTAGTAAATGTGTCCCTGTGAGATTATTGGTTGGACTTCCAGCTGGCTTTTTCTGAAGATGGATAATATACTACCCAGATAATCTTACTGACCAATCCCCAGAAAAACTCTGTACAATTTTGTGCAACACTAACATAAACCATCTTAGCTAAATCATGTAGTTAAACACCTTCTCTGTGAGATTCACAAGCAACTCCAGGGTTCACATTCCCAAAGAACTGGCCTGAAGGGGGATGGGTGGGTGGGTTGGAATCAGAGCATCTTTGGGAGGGAGGTTTAGAGGGACAGGAGATGAGAGAGATGGGAGAAAGGGAGCAAACTTGAGCCCTTGCATAGAGACCCAAATTTTTCCTAGAAGAAGGGCGCTCCTGGAGCACTATTTTCCTTGTTACTGAAACACCAGGTTTGGTTCAAGTCCTATTACTTACTGCACAGAAAGCCAATCACTGAGATAAAGAGTATTGTCAGGGAAGAAGGCTCTTATCTAGGTGATATCAGCCAAGGAGAACAGACATGGTCTTAAATCCTTTTCCCTGTTGTACTGATGTAGGGATTATATAGTGGGACAGGAATGTAAAAAAATGGAATTAGGGAGGGGTAGGAAAGAGAAGTTGGTAAACAGGAATTGGGGGGGGATAAGGAGGACGAGTTAGTTGGTAAATAGGAGGGATCTGGCATCATACTGTCTGTATGCTGTGGTCTGGTGAGTTTCATCTCCTTGATACTGTAATGTCTGAGGGTTGGTTACCTGAGAAGGGAGCTTGCAGAAGACAAATATAAGTTTCAAGCTTTAAGATCAGGAGGGTCAATTTCCATGTTTATTCAAAAAGCTGTAACTTCTATGGGGGAAGCTGGGTCAGTTTCACCATCCTGCTAGCTAGCTGATTGTGCTTCAATTATTTGTACTAATTCAAATTACAAAGGTAGATAGACATGAACGTTTTGAAGAAACTTAGAGCTGGTTTCTGAATAAGTTGTCCACTTCCATCACCTCTGACAAGTCCAAGTTATGTCCCACCCCAGTACTTTCCAGGCTCCAACCCTCCCCACTCTGCTGTTTAGTGCATTGGCTGCTGGTTTTAACCCTTCGTATGCCACGATCTCAAGGTTTAGTAGGAGGAGAGAATTTCCGAGCAGTTTTGCAGAGCAGTGAAAGAGGAACAGCTTCCTAGGGAAGCCTCCTAGAAACATTCATTTATGAGGCAGTAAAACAAGGAGTCAGAGCAGGAGGGTGGGGAAGAGAGGGAGAACAAGGAAGAAAGGGGCTATCTAGACTTTAAAACCCGATGATTAGTCAGTAGGCTTCTAGCATTACTAAGATTAGGTTGGGCCAGGAAGTGAGCAATCTCCCTTTCAGTTGAAACTTAAGGAAAAATATTAGGATATAATTTTTGTAGATGAAATTTAGCCAAGGGACCAGACTTAGTGCTTCTGATCCTAAACAAATTCTGCAAAACTCAGGCAGTCTCAGAAGATAGCCTTGATGGGATAAAATTGGGCCCACATGAAGTGATTTCTGAGTGCTGAGACCCAAACACCCTTCTTTTCAAAGTTTGTATTTTAAGGTTTCATTCTCTCTGTTCTTTAGTTTGAAATGATCCTATGCAAAATGAGAACGATGGCATTCTAAGATTGCCCCTCAGTATTTACAAGCCTTTCAATATATTAGAGTCTCAGGCTCAGGCTCTGTGGTGTTTGTCTCTGCGTGACCAGTGTGAAGGGTAGGTGAGTCCCTGAAGCAAGAGCTTGTCTTCTGTGCTTCATGGAGAAGCATTTCCCAGCAGAGGGCATCCTTGTGTAGAGAATTTCTCTTTACCCTTAGAATTGTTTGCAGATATTGAAGCGCATTAGGGAACTAATTTGCTACTAAAGACTTTGCAGTTTAGCTTGTTTTTGGCAAGTCATTTATATATAAGGTGCTAAAGTGTTAAGAAGACTGGTTCCAATATATATTTTTTTAGTTTGGTAAGTGATAAGTTGTACTATTAATGATGGTGGTAGCAGATCATAAAATAGTTTAACCAAATTTCTGCTGATTTTATTTGCTCATACATTTGACACATACTGATTGAGTGCCTTCTGTGTGCAAGGCATGAGGGTGAGGGAGGAAATGCAAGAGTGTACCTGAATCAATCCTTCCTGGAAAAGAGTTTACAATAGATATAGGAGATAAGATATAAGCACATGAAATTAAAATACAAGATTATATATGTGGTATTAAATATATAATAACATATTATATAGTATATACATATATATTCTTGCTTCACATGCTTGCTTATGAGAAGCACTGACTTCTCTAATATTAATTGTCAGTAGGCTTTAGAATTCTCTCCATTTCCTGTTAGATGGCAGCCAGAATATTCAAGTTGTTTTCAAATGTTTTAGCTTCTGCCAAAATTGATCTGTTCAGGCTTTCTTTCTTTCTACTTTCAAAATTCAACTATATTTTAGGAGGAAATTAGGCTGTACTTTGCAATTCCACCCATAATTTTAAAAATAGGCTATTTGGAAAGACTCGTTCATTGTCTTGGTATTCTCTAAAGTCTTTCCGTTTCTAGTGAAAGAGAAGAATTATTGTAACTTGGCTCTCTTTGATCCACAGGAACACTGGAGTGAAATTTGAAAGTAGCAGAGTTGCTTAACCTTTTCCTATCAGAGTGTTTGCAAAGGGAGATTTGTTGAAAGCGGGTTGAATGATGCACTGTAGGCCTCAGACTGGACTACAGGCTCTGGGAGATTCATCTTGACCTCACTTCAGTGACTGATAACACCAGATGAAAGTAAGCAACTTTCTATGTTCAGTTCTTTTTCCAGAAACTTCAAGAATGAGACCACTCAGATCTGCAAAGAGAACCAGAACCAGCAGTTGCAGAAGCTTGTTGGCCTGATAGTGTGGCTTGCAGTACCTTCTAAAAGGTGGGCAGAGGGGTGCAGCAGGGTAGGTATAAATATGGGATGCTTTTCGTCTTGGGCTCTGTGTCCTGTACGAGCTCTAAAAGCAGTACCTGAAACTCAGGCTGCACCACGGGGAGATAAGTGCTGGGCCTTGGAACATACTAGTAGGTTTGGGCTCCTCCAGAGTAAACACAGGTATTTGCTCAATGACCTGGGGTGACTACACTTTCTGACCTACTATAGGAGAAGTCAGAATTCTGGTCCCAGTGTGTCAGGCATCTTGGAGAGAGTGCCATGATAAAAGTCAGTTATGTTTCTCAGTCCTAAGGTCTCTTTCCAGTAAAAGCATCTACAGTAGATAGTGTTAGTGCCCTAACCAGATCCCCTTTACCTGACTGGTGCACACATCCCCAGATGTCATAAATGCTGGCTGCTAATAACTCATGGCTGCTCCTTTCTCCAGAGAATTGTCTCCTATTGAAGGGAGTCACCTTGCCCCATCCAGCAATTCACAGACAATGACTGAAAATGGGGTACAAAAGGTTGGCCCCGTGCCTCGAGATAGGACCCAATGTTGTGGTAAGAGGCACACACCAGGGCTTCCCATGGAATCAGGCTGAAGGTGAAATACAGCTGAGACCACCTTCTCCTTGCTATCCCCTTTTCCTGCCTCATCCTGTTTGCCTCGCTCCCCTTCTCCAGAGAGCACTCATGCAATAATAAGAGCACTCAGGCTCTGCTTCCATAAATCTCACCCAAGACAGCACCTCTTTTGACGTGGTAGGACAAATAGTCCTTTTCTTTACATAATGTATTGGCTCCCTATCAGCAGTTACCACTTCCTCTCCCTTTTAAGAGAACACACTTTATTCATGTATCAGGTAGCCATGAGCTTCAGTGCTTTCTGGTCTCTAGGGGTGAATCTTGTTAAATTCAAGCCAATTGTGGCAGTTTTATTCTTATTTCCAGTAAGTGGTTTAAGAATGGAATGTGACCCAATTCTTGTCAATAGCATCAGAGGGAAGTCAGCTGAAGAGCATCTGGACATGTTTTCTTTGATCTTAAAAGGAGAGCAGAGAAAAAGATATGCTTGTTTTCCTATCTCTGGACATTGTCAAATGAGAACATGTCAGCAGAGATTCAGCAGCCATTTTGTGACTATACGGGAAAGCTAAAATAATCTCAGACTCTAACGATTGCAATGACTCTAAGCCTTGGATTAACCAATCCTAGAGATGGCCCATTTGACTTATGTAAAATAATGAAATCTGTATTTGTTTAGACACTCTTTAGTTGAGTCTGCTGTTATTTGTAAGTAAGAACATAATAGATACCTAAAAAGTTAACTTCGAGAAAAAGCTACTTTCTAATGACCAAGTGGTACTGAGAACACAGGATAAACAAAAGTTATTGGTATTCATATTGTTCTATCATAAACAGAAAAATGGGCTGATAAGAATTAGTACAACATTTTGTTTGGGTTTATATAGCTGGTTTATTGAATGGACCTAACTTGATAGAAGCAAAATAGGAAATTGGATTGTCTTTTTTCCACTATTGACTTCAAAATTCTCTGTTGCTTTCCCTTCCTCTCCTTCCCTTCAGGACAGCTTTTTGTTCACTTTCAGCTATAAGAACAACTTCAATTTTGTATTATAAAATATAGTCAAGCTAAGTCAACACTTTCAATCTTGCATTCCATTATACATATAATACATATGCTCTTTTCCTTAGCTCAGGCCTGAGGATGCATGGTTCAGGGTCAGGAAAAGGGGAAGGAGTAATGGTCAATTCTTTTGCCATCCCACTTCGTGGATTTTTTTTTTTTTTTGACTTAGCTAGTGCTCAGTGTATTTCTCTTGGTTGACGACTGCTGGCTACCATTTCCTTTGTGATGGCTGGTGTCTAAATGCTGGCTTTTTAAAAATGGGACTCATTTATGGGTTCCTTAGAAACCTTCACTGGGGTACTCTTGTACTTTGCATGCCTGAAGCTGCTGCTTCACTCTTTTCTTGACCTTCTGGGACCCCTTCTCAGCTCTCCTGCAGGGCACATGGATAATTAAAATTCTCTGCCTCCTTTGAGTTAGACATGGCAATGTGACTGGTTCTGGTCAATGAGATGTGAGTAGTAAACATATATTTCACTTCTGGATGGAGGTATTTATTGCCAGTGCTTGACTCCCCCGCTATCTTTTCCCTTCATGGCAAACTGTGAAGACTTGTTCTTGAGATATTGGAGTTGTAAGGTGATGGTGTCTCTGTCAGCTTGGGTCCCTGAGGGCCAATATGGAGCATAGCCTTCAACACACCTGCCTTAGACATGTAGTGCATAAGCAAATAACCAAATATTTGTTTTAAAGCACTGAGATTTCGAGGGTGTTTGTTATTACAGGTTTATCTTGTCCATCTTGACTGATAGACACAATTTATCTGCTTTGGGCCTTTCACTGAAATTCAGAGACAAGAGGAAAAGTCCCATTCAATACGTTGTCACCCTACAATTGAAATTTTTTGGGGGGCATATTTCTAGACACTTCCCGAGAATACCTAAAAAGGATTTCCCGGGGAAGATAATCATCATAAAAACTTGCTCTCATCTGGTCCATTTGTTTAGCCTTGACTGCCCCTCTCTCCAGGCTGTATCCTTCAGGTTAAGAAAAGCTCTGGAGGCACTTGCTAATTTTAGCCTCCAAAAATGTATCTTAACATTTAGCCATCTTTCTTGAAGTTTCTTCTCTTTCTTTTTGGTCTCAACTCTTTTATGAACCTAAGCCATCTAACAAAATACTGATATTTATTGAGCATTATCTTAGATTGAATTTCTTTAGATATACTCTAAGACAAAGATGCCAGAACTGGTATTTATTTGAGAGGTGATTCCAGGAAGCACTAACAGAGAAGTTGGGAAGTGAGAATAAGATGGAAAGTGAGCCAACACAGAGTACATTAATGAGCAGGTTATTACTCAAGACAACTGGGGTTCAAAATTTGCTAGGTCCTCTCAGAAACTGTGTAGAACATGTGCCTCAGAGTTGTTCTACCCAAGGTCAAGGGAATTTTGGGTATTAATCCACCAATCCATGACAATAATTACTTGAGGGCTGTATCCAGGGACATTTATTCCACGATTTTTATTTTTCCTCTGCATGGGCAATCTAACAAAAGAGAAAGTCCCTGGGACAGATCCATAGGCTTATAGTAGGAAATCTGGACCTGAAAAAGAATGGTGATTTCAGAGAGCCCTGCAGCATCTACCATGGTCTTGCCCTGTGTTTGGAGTGCTGGTTTTGTGCCTCAAGTAACTTGGGATGCAGACACCCATTCACCATACCATGAGGCAGGATGATGTTTGTTAACAGAATGACTAAAAAGAAGCAACATGAGCATAGAGTAAGGATAAATTAATTTTTCTTTTGGAGAGCCAGGAAGATGGATTTTGATTTGGTTTTAAAGGGTAGAAAGGATTCAGTAAGCAGAGGAGCTTGTTTTAAGTCAAGAGACTAGTGTTAGCATAAGCATGACTGCTGCGACATTAATAATGTTTTGGGAAAATTGTAAGTGGTGGGTTTGAGTGGGACAAAAAGTGGTTAAGATGAAGTAGGAAATTAAAGTGGAAGAATATGGGACCAGATGTTGGAGGGCCAAGAGTTCAATTTGTGATGTTTTCATGGTAGAAAGAAAATATTACACTTGTAAAACTTTCAAATGGACTTAAATTCTTGCCTCTGAATCTTTGAGATAATGCCAGAATTTGCCTGCCTCTTCCTTTCTTTGAGCTCTGGATTTGCCTTTTCTGGTCCATCTGTCTGAATATTTGTTTCTAAATTTTTTTAGCTGGTTCCCCCTTAGCTTATTCCAGGATGCTGAGTTTTCTCAGGCTTGGTCTCCCAGCAGAAGAAGAATTGTGGCCATCTTGGATCTGGCTTGCCTAGGGTTCTATTGTCTCTATTCTTACACTTGTATTCAATCTACTTTCTGCTCCAAAATTCTGTCCTGATGTTCTCACTTCCTTTTTCTGTCAGGGAATTCTTCTTCCTTTTATGTCATAAGATGGATTGATTATCAAACCCTCTTTAATAATGGCAGTGTTTTTTTTCCAACAGCTATATGCCCTTTGATTCTGTTGTAGCTCCAGACTTGTGACAAAATCTGCTTATTCCTTCTGAAATATGATCTAAGTTACAGAAAATCATATTACTCTCTCATTTGTTGTATTACTGTTTCATATGTAGTAATTAAGAACAAAATTGATATCTGTATTTACAATAAAATGAATAAGTAACTAATTTTTTTCTTTAGCCCTGCTAATGAAGCATATATTATGCTGGGTAAAGCTAGTACTAAAATAAATTTTTTCTTCAATTTATATTGATACTAATAGTTCACATTAAGAGTGTTTTGCTAATTTACTAAGCACTGTTTTGTGCCACTTATGTGAGCTGACATTTTAAATCATTATGACAGCCCTAAGATATAGCCCTGTTATTACCCTCATTTTACAAATAAAGAAATGGAGACAAAGAGAGATTAGGTAACTTGTCTAAGGTCACATATTTTGGAAGAAGCAGAGTTGGGATTTCAACCATGACACTGACTCAGTGTTCCAACTTTTTTTTTTTTTTCAGTTGGAGTCTCTCTCTGTCACCTAGGTTGTAGTGCGCTGGCAAGCTCACAGCTACCCCAGCATTGACCTGCTGGACTCCAGAAATCCTTCCGCCTCAGCCTTCCAAGTAGCTGGAAGTGCAGGTACACGCTACTATGCCTGGCTAATTTTTTGATTTATTATAGATACGAGGTCTTGCCAAGCTGCCCAAGCTGTTCTTGAACCCGTAGGCTCAGGCTTCCCAAAGTGCTGGGATTACAGGCTTGAGTCACCATGCCCAGCCCATGTTCCAACTTTTAACACAAGGTCATGGAGTTGCCCACCAGGCTATACTGCAGCAATTTTCAATGCATGATCTTGGAACCAGTGGCATCAGCATTACCTGGGGGACAAGTTAGAAAGGCAAATTCTCTGGCTACAGCCCAACTTACTAAGTCAGAAATTCTGGGGATGGGACCCAGCAACCTGTGTTGAAACAAGCCCTCCAGGGGATCTGATATACACTAACCTTTGAAAACCCTGCTAGATGGTCATCTATTGCTGCAAGTGGTTTTGGATTTACCCTTGGAGTTATGTCTTCCTTTGGGGAAATAGTAGAAACTTCCGCTGTCTAAGCAATCACATAGGGAGTGGGGTCTAGCATCCTGTTTTGAGGCAGGAGGATGGTACCAGTGGTCTCCCTGGATCTTCATTTTCTTATGTATGGATTGAATGACATCATCTTCTCATCTTCCTGGAAGCATAGTGGAGGGGGAAGGAAATGCTGTATGTGACTGATTTTTAAAAGAATTTTTTAAAAAGTTCTCAGTAGTATATATATTGAAATGATTGGTTTTTTTAAATAACAGGAGGCATTGATAAAATTTAAAGTCTGTGGGTGAGTCATAAAGCTGGCCATCCGTAACTAAGGATTAGTTATAATACTGATAGCTGAATAGGGAAAGAGTAAAAAGTTTTGTTTCCTTCATTTAGTCAACTTTTACCAGCATGTTGTTTATTATAGACAGATAAGCCTAGAATAGAGCAGTTTTTCATACTATTTTCATATTCCTTTCACAAAACCTCCAAAGTCATATAGAGTTACTCCAGGCCTCAAACCGATGAGAGGCAATTTTGCTGTCTTGTTTGATTTTTGTCTTCTAAGGCAGGCCTTTTCTGACACCCTAATTTTTACTGATTACCCCCAGGAGTTCTTTCTTTCTCTTTGACACAGGGAGAAATTATTTGTTCTCTTCTGCTTTTCCCACCTGTCTCTTCAAGTTTTCTTTCCTCCTGACTTTTTGAAGAATGACTGTATAAAATGTGAAGTTAACTTTTCTTTATGCTCCCAATTTTCAGTTCCTACAGCAAATACCATATGTGTCAACTCGTTTGATGTTCTGTTCATGACCAGGCATAGTCTGGAGTAGGGATGAGAGCGGTGCATCTCAAACTTTTATGCCCTACAAGGTATCTGGGCAATCTTTTTGAAATACAAATTCTGCTTCTAACAAGTTCCTGGGCCCATACTTGGAGTAGCAGAGCTCTATTTTTGCTTACTGACTCTGACTGCACATTGGAATCACCCAGAGGGGGCATTGTTTAGAGACTATCAATGCTTAGGTTGCATCTCATAGATTGTGCCTCAGTTGGTCTTGGGTGAGGCACAGGCATTGGTGGAATTTTCTTAGGTGACCCTAACCTGCAGCCAGCATAAGAGTAAGTCATCTTACTGTAAACCTCTAAGGCTTTAGACAGCTCTAAAGCTGTCCCCATGGTTTCTTAGGGATGTGTTCTAACTGATCTGAGATAGAGCAGTGTAAAGGTTGAGAGCAAGACACTGGGTCCTGACCTCCTGGGTTTGAATCTTCACTCCCATGCTTACTAGGTGTGCTACTATAGACCATTTATCTACATATTTATTATTTTAGATTCAAAGGGTACATGTCCAGGTCTGTTACATAGGTATATTGTGTGATGGTGAGGTCTGGGCTTCTAGTAAGCCCATCACCCAAATGATATGCAGACCGTAGACAATTTAGTTAACTTCTCTGTCTTGGTTTCCCCATCCATAAAGTGGGGTGAGATGGTAGGTTCTATCAAAGTTATTTTGAGCTAAAATATGCAAGGTGTTTAGAATAGCATATTAGTTATTTATTGCTGTGTAACTACTTACTCAAAAACTTACTGGTTTAAGACAACAAACATTTATTATCTTACCATTTCTATGGATCAGGAATTTGCGAATCATTTTGGCTCAGGGTCTCTCATGAAGTTGCTGTCAAGATGTCAGCTGGGGATGCACTAATCTTGACAGAGACTCGAGGATTATCCGCTTCCAAAATAGCTCAATCATGTGGCTGTTGGCTGAAGCCTTAGCTTCTTACCACATGGGCACCTCCACAGGGCTGCTTAAAATGTCTTTATACATGGCAGCTGCCTTCCCACAGAGTGAGTGATCTGAGGGAGAGAGGAAGCAAGGGGAAAGCCACAGTAGCTTTTTATGACTGAGACTTGGAAGTCACACTCTCACATCTGTCACATTTCATTCATTAGAAGTGAGGTTCTCTCTCTCTCTCTCTCTCTCTCTCTTTTAGAAAGCAGGAGTTTATTAAAAATACAGAAAAGCTCCCAAGTGGGAAGGGACCTGAAAGAGGGTTGCCCGATGCTCTGTCTCTTAAAAAGAGGAGAATCAAATAATTTATGGATTTATTTTAAAACCACCACAAACAATTTTGATTTGGTAAGTAATGTGTTAAATATTAGCATGCCATATCCCTGCTGAAAATGCTTAATGGTGCTATGTTTCCTTTTAAAATCAGTCCTGATAATGGAATTTTCTGTGATGATAGAAATGTTCTATTTCTGCTCTGATATAGTATCCATTGACCTTATGCGACTGTTGAGCATTGAAGAGTGTTTAGTGCAACTGAGGAACGAGGTTTTAAATTTTATTTAATTTAAAATAGTTATAATTTAAATTTAACTAGCACATGTGGCTAGTGGCTACTATATTGGGTAGCTTAGTTTCTAAAACCTGTTTTTAAAAGTGTGCTACTGAGACCAGCAACATCTACATCACCAGGGAGCTTGTTAGAAGGGTAGAGTTTCTGGCTGCACCTCAGAACGCCAGAATCTGAATCTTTTTTTTTTTTTTTTGAGTTAGAGTCTCACTCTGTTGCCCAGGTTGGAGTGCAGTGGTATGCTCATGGCTACCCCAGCGTCGACCTGCTGGACTCTGGCGATCCTTCCACCTCAGCCTTCCAAGTAGCCGAACTATAGGTGTGCGCTACCACGCCTGGCTAATTTTTTATTTTTATTGTAGACACGAGGTCTTGCCAAGTTGCCCAGACTGGTCTTGAACCTGTGGGCGCAGGCAGTCCACTCGCTTCAGCCTCCCAAAGTGCTGGAATTACAGGCTGAGCCACCGTGCCTGGTCTCAGAATCTGAATCTTAACAAGATTCTCTAGTGATTCTAATGCACATTAAAGTTTTAGCATCCCTGGGCTATAGCCTGAAATCTTCGACTTGGAAGGCCCTTAAGCACCTGGGACTTCCACCATTCCATGTTCTTTTCTAGCACCCTTTCATTCTACTCAATTAATGTCTCTGGAAATAAGGGCTTTATCCAAGCAGCTGCCTGTGGCTGGAAGGTCTCAACCTGCTTCTTTTATTTTAAACCTTTGTATTTCATAAAGTGATCATGGTAAATATATTGTATAGTTTCTAACCCTGAAGCAGCAATCTCTAATCCAATACATGACAACGTCTATATGAATATTCACACTAAGTGAGACAAATGAAGTTTTTTGCTAGTCCCATATCTGCTGGGCTCAGATTTTACTAACAAATGGATTATGGCAAAAGGGGGATTGTGAACCTATAGTTGCTTAAGACTTTACAAATAACTTAAATCAAATTAGATAGTGAAAACAATTCAAAAGGACAGGAAAAGAAACCTGCTGCGTCCTGCGCGGCTGGGTGGTAAAGGATCCTGAAAGCGCAACGGCACAGCATAACACAATTCACAAGACACTTTAAGAACTAGAAGATGGAAGAACCCAGGGGCACTTTGCCTCACAGTCTTACCCATCAGACTTTTATTAGTACAAAATGACGTGGTTAAGTAAGCCTTCAAGGACAAAGTACAGACAGTGCAAGGAAAACTCCGTTTTGATCTTAGAAAGCTTTTGTGATAAA
>CAUYQG010022990.1:0-18855 GCA_963574415.1 Tarsius wallacei
TTTTGCAACGTGATTGGGATAATCTGTTTTAAGTCCTGTTTCTCCCCCTAGACTAAATGTCAGGACTCTGGGCCTGTGAGTGGAGGCAATAGAATACTTCATCCTGAGCATCATCCTCAATTTAGGTGTTGAACACTAAGGAGTGGGCAACAGCCTGGTGCTTTCACAGCTTGTTCCTCACAATTTAAAACTGTTGCTGTTGGCGAGACCTCATCTCTACAATAAACCAAAACATCAGCCAGGCGTGGTAGCGCATGCCTGTAGTTCTAGCTACTTGGAAGGCTGAGGTGGAAGGATTGCTGGAGCCCAGCAGGTCGAGGCTGCAGTGGCCAGGAACGGCCACTGCACTCCAGTCTGGGCGACGGAGTGAGACTCCAACTCAAAAAAAAAAAAAAAAAAACTGTTGCTGGATGGTGTATGCTACAATGCTTGTGTGTTTTTGACTCACTCCCGAAAGAAATTTCAGAGTGACCAGAATACTTTTAAAACCATTTATTAGGAAGAGAAAGAGAGAAAAATGGAAGGAGACATGCCAAAGAGCTGTCATGAGCAGGTATCTTGAAAGGACTTGGTTATGCCTTTGCTTTTTGCAGTAAACTAGATATAACTAAAAAGTGTGGAATACAAGTATCTTCACCTAAAAGATTAGCATCTCTCCATCTCAGACAGACAAGGGGGTGGACTTTTCTTGAAACATGTATTTTGCCTTGATAAACTGATTACCATGTTAACCCATAAGGTAAAAGTTGGTCTGCCCCATTTCTACACCTTGATGGGCTTTCATTTGATGAGGTGAGGGGCTGGGGTGGACTGGCAAGTTTGCATTCCAGCCCTCAGGGTGGTCAAGCCTGATTTGATAAGGAAAAATGTTTGAACGCTTTATTCTAAAACTGCTAACAAGAAATTTATATATCTAAGTCTAACCTACACTGAATACCCTGCCTCAGAACAACCACATCAGGGTTCAAGGCAAGAATAATTCTGGCCCAGTTAGAGTCTCCATCTACAAGTGGGGACTAAATAGAAAAAAGAGATACCCCACTTCCCAAATACCTAGCTTCTCTAATAGGAAGCTGAGGACATGATAAGAAGTACCATAGCCCTATTTCTCCTTGGAAGAATACTCTCTGACTAGGAGCATGGGGCAGATGGAGAGCTATGTTTTTGGCTATGGTATCTTTGAGTGAAGTCTCTGCCTCCATGGAAGGAGGAACAGAGGGAGAGCTTTGGTTCCAGTGCAAGAGAATTTTAACTTTCTTGCCAAAATTTAGTAGGTATCCTTTAGTATGTGTTTGTTTATTTTCTGTTCACTCTTAGGACCAATTCTAGAAGATTTTATGAGTTGATTTCACATATTTGTAAAACTATATAAATGTATTTATAAAAATATGTGTTAAAACATTATTCACACAAGTGTATTTTGATTGTGTATAACATGTGGTAAAATGTCTCACGGAAGTAACACCCCAGTGATTCATACACACAACTAGCCCATTTTCTGCCCTCTCACAACTATATATTTCTAGCCTCTGTTTTGGTGACAAAGACAAATCATAAAAGGACCAATTTATTTGGAAAATAAGTTCTAATCTTATTACACTTGACATTATTATTTGCATAAAGTATACCAAGAGTGATTATTTGCCATATATGCTCTTTGTAAACTAGCTATGCTAGAACTTTTTTTAAAAGTAAAGAATCAAATTAGACCTATTGAGCCTAGACAAGGATTTATACTGAGCCTGAAAATACCTGTATGATTTGAGTGAATTCCTCTTCTCAAGTCCCCAGAATAATTTTGGGTGTTGGTCCTGTCGGTAAATGACTATCTTTACTTATCACTGGTCAAGAATCCTGTAATGACAAGGGGCCGGGCTCAGTGGCTCAGCCTGTAATTCCAGCACTTTAGGAGGTCAAGGCGAGTGGATTGCCTGGGGCCGCAGTTCAAGACCAACCTGAACAACTTGGTGAGACGTCATCTCTATAATAAATCAAAAATTAGCCAGCTGTGGTGGCACAGAACGGTAGTTCTGACTTCTTCGAAGGCTGAGGAGAAAGGATCACCTGAGCGCAGCAGGTCAATGCTGGGTGGCCATGGACATGACACTGCACTCCAGGCTGGGTGACAGAGTGAGACTCCAACTCAAAAAAAAAAAAGCTGACAAGGTACAAGTCCAGCATTTCCAAAGGGCTTTTTATTAGCTCTTTACAGATCTCAGTCTCAATTCTTCAAGGCATTCTGCTCATATCTGAAATGCGATTGCAGTCAAAGCCTTTGTAAAATAACCAGTGTATGCAAACATATCCTGTTACAAAAAACTCAGATTTTTTTAACAAGTACAAATAATTATATTGTCATAAATCAATATTCACAAATAGTTTCCAAATACCTGAAGAAATTAGGTAGAGACAAAAAAAATATGCTTTAAATTTTGTTTACAGGCCAAGCACAGTGGCTCAAGCCTGTAATCCCAGCACTTTGGGAGGCGGAGGCAAGAGGATTGCCTGAGCCCAGGGTTTCAAGACCAGCCTGGGCAACTTGGCAAGACCTCGTCTCTACAATAAATCAAAAAATTTTGCCAGGCATGGTGGCACGTGCCTGTAGTTCCAGATACTTGGAAGGCTGAGACAGAAGGATCACCTAAACCCAGCAGGTCAAGGCTGTGGTGGCCATGAGTGTAGCCACTGCACTCCAGTCTGGGTGACAGAGTGAGACTCTAAATCAAAAAAAACAAAAAAATGCTTACAAGAACATACATTACTCAATGGTTAAAAGCGGTAAATAGCTCAAAGAAAATTTGAGCAAAGAAAATTTTTTCTAAAAAAAAAAACAAACCGGGCTTGGTGGCTCAGCCTGTAATCCCGTGCCTTGGGAGGCTGAGGTGAGTGGATTGCCTGAGCCCGCGGGTTCGAGATCCGCCTGGGCAACCTGGCGAGACCTCATCTCCACAATAAATTAAAAAAAAATTAGACGGGCATGGTAGCGCGCACCTGTAGGTCCAGCTACTCGGAAGGCTGAGGCGGAAGGATCGTCGGAGCCCAGCAGGTCGAGGTTGCGGTGGCCGGGAGCGGCCACTGCACTCCAGTCTGGGTGACAGAGTGAGACTCCAACTCAAAAAAATAAAATAAATAAAATAAAATAAATAAATAAATAAATAAAAACAAAAGGAATCGGCAATGTTTCAAACAAAAAAGTCTTAAAAGATTATTTGACTATTCTATTAGTTCAAATCTATGCAGATTACGCGTATTCTGCCCCATATTTGATCACCAATATTTATGAACACATACGTTCCCCAATAAGAGTTCTGAAAGATTTTTTTAAGTGCAATGGTACAGCCTCCAAAGTTATTGAAAACTTGCATTAAAGAATACCTGTCATTACCCTATATCTGGAAAAAGTTGCTTTCTGAAAAAGATGAAATTAAAACAATAATTATGGATGACAAAAGTCTTAAATTGGATTAGAGACACAATATTTTTTGAGTCAGAGTCTCACTCTGCTGCCAAGGCTGGAGTGCAGCGGTATACTCGCAACTACCACAACCTTGACCTGCTGGGCTCAGGCAATTCTTTCACTTCAGCCTCCCAAGTAGCAGGGACTACAGGCATGCACCACCAACACCCAACTGATTTATCGTAGAGAAGAAGTCCTGACATGATTCCCAGGCTGGCATTGAACTTCTGGGCTCAGACAATCCTCTCACTTCAGCCTTCCAAAGTGCTGGGATTACAGGCGTGAACCACACTGCACCTGACCAACTGGTGAGAGACACAAGTGACCAAAAAATTTAGTTATTTCTGTGACATACAACAATTGAACATAATAATTATTATTACTGATAACATATAGTAAGACATATTAATGTTATACAATTTTTCAATACATATTAATAACACATAAAACTATAATCCAAGAAAATGTAAACATCTTTTTATATTTGACAAAACTTCCTATATGAATTGAAACATGCCAAATAAAACACATACGTATCTTTTGGACTTCAAGAACTCTAATATCTAAAAATTAATGAGGTTAAAAAGACAGTTCAGAACTTGAAATTTTGATTTTGGAAATCAAAACTTTTCTTTTCTGGGAGTTCGGGGTCTTACTCTGTCACTCAGGCTGAAGTGCAGTGGCATGATCACAGCTCATTGAAGCCTTGACCTCTTGGGCTCAAATAATTCTCCCTCTTCAGCCTCTGAGGTACCTGGGACTCCAGGTACATGCCGCCATTCCTGGCTAATTTTTCTGATTTTTGTAGATATGCTATGTTTTCCAGGCTGGTCTCGAATTCCTGGGCTCAAGTGACAGCCTCAGCCTCAGCCTCCCAAAGTGCCAGTATTACTGGCATGGAGCCACTGCACCAATATCCAAGGTTTAAAAACATATCACAAAACAGATTACAGGTCACTGTACAATAGTTGCTCATTTAGCCAAATAATCATTCATTCAGGCACAATTAAAAAGAAATCAGTTTGAATTCTCCATGTCTCCAAGGCATGTCCTATCCATATAAGCAGAAAGTTAGGCCTGGAGGATTTCAGCAGTACAGGAGAACATCCAGCATAGGGCGCCAGAAACCTCTAAACAAGTGCGATCTACTTCTGCACTGTGTCCCGGGGACAGCAGGACAGCATGGGAACTTGCCTGTTCTGCTCCTTGAAGTGCACTTGTGTGTCCCTCCCATGGGCCTTGGCTCCTTGTCCACAATGGTGGCTCCCTGTAATCCCAGGACTTTGAAAGGTTGAGCAAGCAATATTGCTTGAGCCCAGGAGTATGAGACCAGCTTAGGCAACATAGTGAGATCTCCTTTCTACAAAAAAATAAAAATAAAAAATTAGCCAGGCACCTGTAGTCTAAGCTTTTCAGGAGGCTGAGGTGGGAGACTCGCCAGAGTCCCAGAAGTTGAGGCTTCAGTGAGCCAGGACAGTGCCACCACTTTCTTCAGCCAGGGCAATAGAGTGAGACCCTGTCTCAAAATTTAATAAGAAAATAAAATAGAAAGTGATATGCAGAGAAGGTAAATAATTTGCCCATGGAAGTTTCTGCATAAGTAGAAAGTGGTAGAACCAGGATGGACACTTGTCTTGTGAGCTCTGCAGGGTAATGAGTCCCTTCATTTTACTTAAGGGTGTATGTCCTCTCCTTGAACCCTGAAGGCCAGGTAGTGAGCCACAGCATGGTTCCCAGCTGAAGATCAGGTGTTCCTGAGAACCCAAACATCCTGGAATGTATCTATCAAGATACCAAGAAAAACAATCTCATCACACATAGTAGGCACAAGTTGGAAAAGTAGCATACGGGCAGCCTAGAAACTGGTGTGGGGTGTGTCTCTAGAACTGTCCTGCGGCCACCCTAAAGTGTCCTTTGTATAAGTCCTAATAAATTCATCTTTGGCTGAGCTGAACTTGTCCACATATTATTTGGTCTCTTGGTTCCATTCCAGCTTGGGGGGACATTCTTCTCTACAGTCCTGTGACAGGTCCACTCCACTGTCCTGCCTCTCTCTCCTCACACTTCAACAGGCAAGAGATACACCTGTGATAATGAGTCAAGAAAATCACATTCATATATAAAACCCCATTGATCTCATTGAAATTATAAGGAAAGTACCCACATCCATATAAAAAAAAATCAGCATTTATGCTAAGGATTAGAGTGCTATGATCATTTCTTTTGATCACAGGATGAACCATTTTCAGAAGCAATCAAGTGAAAACAGTTTTTCTCTTCCAGTTACACAGATGTGTTTCCCAGTGGTATTCAGTGCCATCAGCTTAAGTGGCACACTCACATACAACTGAAGTTAATGAGAAAATACAAACATGTATGTTGTACAACTCCTTGTACAATAACTAACAGAATGTCGTAGGATCATTTGCATTAGTTCAATGACTAAAGCATAGTGGAACTACAGCAAAGTAACAACCTTCTTTGGGGTTATATTTCCAGAAGCATGTCTCACTGTGCAATAGAGATCACTAGACTTATGGTAGAACACCTGCATACTACATATTTCTATGCTAACTTAGAGGATGACTCTAAATGATCTTATTAAGCTTTATATATAGAATTTGGAAGAGCAAGAAGTTACCAATATCCATTGGATGAACAGTTAAAAAGACAGGCATTTTCCTCTAAATGCTGCTCCAAGGTGATAAATTTTCTCATTCATGAAAGACTTGTAGGCAAATCTATGATTTAAAACTACACACTGCATTGTTTCCATGATTAAAATATTTGGACCCACTAACAAATGACAGGTCACTTTTTGAAAAAGTAGAAAGCTCTTCCCCTCATTGAAGTTATAAGAGAGTACACACATCCATATAAAAATACTGCTTTTATGCTAAGGTCTAGAGTGTTATGATCATTTCTTTTGTTCAAAGAATGAAGCACTTTCAGAGATAAGCAAGTAACAACATAGTCTCTCTGTTCCACTTACAGAGAAAAGTTGCCCAGTGATATTCAGTGCAATCAACATACAACATACCTCTGTGCTAACCTGCTGGATGTTTCCACATTATCTGTGAAGGTTTACTCTAAGAGTTTGGCAGAGCAAATATCAGGACTTATTTCGAGCATATTTTAAGAAACAAGACTTTTCCTTCATTTGCAGCTAACAGGTAGCAGATGATTCCATCCATTAAAATAGTTTGAAGTATAACCTACTGAATCTAACACCATGCACTGTATTTATTCAGTAAGCAAAACATTTTCACACACATAGGAGGCTGTAAAATTGCTTTTGAAGAAAGCTGAGAGAAAACCTTAGGGGTTCCCATTGAAATAAGAAAATACAGCCATGCATGTTGTACAACTTCTTGTGTAATAACTGGCAGAATGCTGTATGATCATTTGTGTTAGTTCGGTGAATAAAGCATGCTAAAACTACAGCAAAATAGCAACCTTCTTTGGAGTTCTATTTCCAGAAACATGTTTCACTGTGCAATAGAGATCACTAGGCTTAGGATGGGACACCCACGTGCTACATACTTTTATGCCAAGTTGGAGGATACTTCCAGATTATCTGGTTAAGTAGAGCCTATGTAAAATTTGAAAGAGTTAGAAGTAACTAATATGCATTTAATGAACAGTTAAGTCATGCACTTTAATTATGGCTTAAGGCAACAGATTCCCTCTTGCATGAAAATACTTTAAGCAAACCTATAATATGTAAAAACTACACATTGCATTGTTTCAGTGATTGGAATATCTGGAACCACAAAAGAAGTTGCTAGGTTACTTTTTGTAAAAGTAGAAAGTTCTCCCCATTGAAGTTATAAGGAGAGTACACACATTTATATAGAAACACTGTTTGTATCCTAAGTGCTAGAGTGTTAAGATCATTTCTTTTTGTTGTTGTTGTTGTGATGGGTTTATTTTATTTTGCTGTGATGCAAAACCAAAGATTCCACTACAGCACAGAGACCAATTATATTAAAAGGTCATGGAAAAGTGGGGTGGGACATGTAGGACGTGATGTACAAACTGGAGGGTCAGGTCTCTCCTGAAACATGACATTACACTGTTGCTGAGGAACACATTAAATTAACACTGCAGAACCGAACTGAAATGTGGCACAAACATGACAACTTCTAGAAATGCCTTCAAGCTCCTCCCTCAGGATGGACTTGCAATCTCGACTTCAGTGTGGGGAGGATTACAATTCTTTGGAAGAATAAAAAGTTCACACTTTCAAAATTTCACGGAAGAATTCTAAGGCCAAAACAGAGTGGGTTCACTTCTCTTCACTTCCAGGAACACATCTGATGCTTCACTCAAATCACATTAAGCTTCCAGTTCAAAACCCAACCTAATCTTGTGACCTCCTGCATTGAAGTTCTTTCCATCAATTAAAGCTGATATGGTCAGTTTGACTCCTGGCTGAAGGGTCTGAGTATAACCCAGTCCAATCAGGCTGGCATTATTTACTTTAGCAGATAGAGAAATTCTACAATCCAGCTTATATTCAGCAGCAATGCCAAAACGGGTGTTGTTACTGCCAGCTGTCCAAGCAAGGCTTATTGACGTTTCAATCTTCTCATTAACCTTCTGGTAGATAGAACCTCCAAATTCAGTGCCATCATTCACATGAGTGTGCAACTGGAAGTCTGCAGCCTGGTAACCCAGGGCGAAATTATTCTGTGACAGTTTGGATTTGGCTGTGTCAAAATTCATCTGATAGCCAGCAAGCCAACCTTCAAAGGCCAACACAGTCCACCCATAGATGGTTGACCCAGAAAAATCTACATCAACATTACTGCCAAGACTGAAACAATCCTGTTTAGAAGAGGCCTTCAATTTCCCACTCTTCTTTCCTGTGTTTGGTACAAATATGGTATCAAGAGTGGTTCAACCCTTCAGCCAATTTATTCTCCAAAGAGATCTCTGCCCCAAGAGTATTGTCTGTGTTCCATTTTTGGGTGAAGGAAAGTCCATATTTGCAGACCTTATATTTGGTCTCTAGGTTGCCTGACGCTTTCTCTGTAATATGTAAGCATAACCAGAAGTAGAAAATTCCACTCCACTACAAGACTTGGTTTTCAGATCTATCTTGACTATGCCACCTTTGTTGAAGTTACCTTGGTAGCTTTTCCCAGGTCACAGTAACTTGGTGTTACACAAATCTCTGACCCGAGGCCGGTCCCCACACAGCCAGGGAACCGCTGAAGGTCTCCTTCCCACCAACACCATCTGGCCTCACTGCCTGGCTGCACTTGTGCCTGGTCCTGTGCTAGATCAGGGCGGAGTAACAGCCGCGCGCAACTCAAGATCATTTCTTTTATTTCCCAGTATGAAGCACTTTCAGAGACAAGCAAGTTAAAATGTAGTTTATGTTATTTGTTTTTTCTAGTTACACAAATGTGTTACCCAGTAGTATTCAGTACAGTCCCTTTATAGTTGCACACTCGCATACCCACTTTCCACATTATCTGTGTAGGTTCACTCTAGATCAGAGTTTGGCAGAGCAGATATCAAAACTTCCTTCAAGCACATTTTAAGAAACAGAATTTTTCCATTATTTGCAGCCAACAGGTGGCCGACAATTCCACCCATTAAAAGTTTGTAGTATTACCTACTGAATCTAAAAGCACACTGTTTTTATTCAGCAAGTAAAACACTTTCACACACACGAAGTTGCAAAATTGCTTTTGAAGAAAGCTGAGTGACAACCTTAGATGTTCCCATTGAAGTCAATGAGAAAATACAAATGTGTGTGTATGAACATTTGTGTTAGTTTGGTGAATAAAGCATGGTGAAAATACAGTAAAGTAACAAACTTTTTTGGAGTTATATTTCCAGAAACATGTTTTACCGTGCAATAGAGATTGCTAGGCTTAGGGTGGTACACCAGCATGCCACGTACACTTATGCTAAGGTTTCCAAATTCTTCAATTTACTTGAGTCTATGTAAAATTTAAAAGAATGAGAAGTTACCAATGTCTGTTTAATTAACTAGTACAGAGTCATGAACTCTACTTTAAGTATGGCCCAAGGCAATAGATTCTTTCATTCATGAAAATACTTTAGGTAAACCTCTAATATTTAAAAGTACACATTGCATTGTATTACATGTCTCAAAAACTGGGATAAAAAAAGTTTTCTAACTTAAATTTCATCCAAAGTCCTTATTTCTGTGAACTAAAACACATAATTATAGAACATGACAACCCTTGGAGTATAAGAAGTTTTTTTTACATTTAGAACAAGCATGTTTACGTAACTATTTGCATAAAAATCTTGTTAACTTCTTGCTCTGCAAAATGCTTACATAGAACCAACACAGATAATTTAGAAACATACAGCAAGTTAGCAAATAATTTTATTCTATGTGAAATTGCCATAACAATTTTTTTTTTTTTTTTGGTCGGAGTCTCATTCTGTTGCCCAGGCTGGAGTGCAGTGACATGCTTATGGCCACTGCAGCCTCGACCAGCCGGACTCAACCAATCCTTCTGCCTCAGCCTTCAAAGTAGCTGGAAATACAAGCGTGCACCACCACATTCAGCTAGTTTTTTTATCTACTGTAGAAACAAGGTCTTGTCAAGTTGCCCAGGCTGGTCTCAAGCCCCTGGGCTCAGGCAATTCTCTCACCTCTACTTCCCAAAGTGCTAGGAATACAGGTGCGAGCCACTGTACCCAGATTCATGATTAATCTTATTGCACCGAATAGCACAGGAAAGCATGTTTCTAACTGCAACCAAAAAATGCTTTCTAACTAAAATCTCTCTCAAAGTGCTTTACTGCATGACAAGAACCAAATTATTATAGCTCATTCTAGTACTTAGCATGCAAGAAGGTTTTCTAAATTTGGAACAAGGAGCATGCTTCTTTAACTATTTGTCAAAAATATCTGGATAACTTCTGGCTCTGCAAAAAGTTTACATAGAGAGAATTAACGCAGATAATTTGAACATATCCAACAAGTCGGCCTAGAATTTCATTCTATGTGGGACAGTCATAATAAGTTTATTTCACTGAATAGCACAGTGCAGCATGTCCTTGTAACTATAACTCAAAAATTTTTACTTGGATTTCTCTGAACGTTTTCCATTTCATGAACTTAAACAAATGATTATAATATATTTCATAACTTAGCATACAAGCATTTTTTTTAAAAACATGGATGTATCTCCTTATGCCTTCAATGGGAAAAGAAAAGCCTTTTCTCAACTTTTCCCAGAAGTGACCTAGCAAGGTTTTTGTGGCCGAAACTATTCCACTCACTCAAAAAATACAGAGTGGTTTGCCATTCTGTAGGTTAAACCAGAAGTATTTGTATAACTGGAAGAATCTATTGCTTGTGGGCCACATTTAGAACCAGAAACATTTTTTTTACTATACATGAAAGTGATCTATGCTGCCAAATGCATGCACAGTATGAACTAATGTAGATAATTTAGATGTATTCAGCATGTCAGCATACAAGTTCGTTCTATGCAGGAATAGGCCACTATAAACTTATTTCACTGAATATGAATACAATGCAGCATGTCTCTGTAACTGCAATGAAAAAATACTTTCTAATGCAAATCTCTCTCAAAGTCCTTCTTTCCATGAACTAAAACAAATAATTACAGCACATTTTAACCCTTAGTGTACATGTAGGATTTCTGTATTTGGAACAAGAATGTTTTCCTAACTATTTGTCAAAGAAAACTTCCTCTGCTAAATGCTTACATAGAGAACACTAATGCAGATAATTTGGACACGTCTAGCAAGTTAGCATAAAATGCTGGCCTATGAGGGATTGCCATAATAATCTTATTGCACTGAATAACTCAGGGCAGCAAGTCTCTAACTGCAACCAATAAATGCCTTCTAACTTAAATCTCTCTCAAAGTGCTTTATTCCTTGACCTAAAACAAATGACTATAGTTAATTTTAGCACTTAGCAAACAAGGAGTTTTTCTAAATTTGGAACAAGGAGCAAATTTACTTAACTATTTTTCAAGGAATCTGAATAACTTCTCACTCTGCAAAATGCTTACAAGGTGAGAACTAACGCAGATAATTTAGAATCATGCAACATATGGACTTCATAGCAACTTGGATGGATTCAGAGTCTATCATACTCAGTGATCTATCACAAAAACAGCAGAGTACCATATGTTCTCACTCATAGGCGAACCTTGAGCAATTACCATAATACTATAAGAAAGGGATTGGCAGTAATGGGAAACTGCCAGGAGGGCGGGTGGGATTGGCAGTTGAGGGAAACTGCCAGGGGAGGGAGGGGTACACCTCATCAGCAAGGGGACCTGCATAATGAACATTCGTATACCTAACCCTGAATTGTACTCCACATCTTCAAAATAAAGAAAAAAAAAGGTAAAAAAAAAAAATCATGCAGCAAGTTAGCAAAGAACTTCATTGTACATATTTCATACTTAAAAGTATACTTATACCTACAAGTACAATATACTTATAAGTACAATAATGAGTATGTTACACACATATAATTTTATATATAAAAAGTGATACACATATACTTTAAATATTAAAGGATTAAAAGCCACACTATATAACACTCCCTCCAAACAATAACAGAGTTAAACATCCCAATAGAACAGGCAAAGGATATGAACAGGCAATTTTCAGAAAAATATGTGAAAATATAGTAAATGATGAAATAATCAAAATAACAGCAATCAAATAAATACAAATTAAAATGTTTTTTTCATTCAGAGAAGCATTTTTTTAAATTGACAATATTCAGTGTTATAAGAATATGGCAAACTGTCACCTCCATATACTGTTGGTAGGAGTATAAACCAGCACTCCTTTTTTTAGAGGACAGTTTGGCAATAGTTATCAAAATTTTAAATCCACAACCCTCAAACCCAAAAAGTCTTCATTCAATAATCCAACTATAGAAAATCTTAGAGAAGACAAAAAATATTGCACTTCTCATCCTTTTTAATGTAACTATTCATAATAATGAAAAACTGGAAACTTGAATGTCCATCAACACAAGGAATAGGTTATGTTATAACTCATCAATATGTAGCAGACTTCTATGGTTTGGCCTGCAAAGCAGTACTTCCACTTTGTTCTAGTAAGATACCCTCTTTTCTTCTAGAAACTGCCCTTCCATCACCTAGAGGAAGTCATTCACAAGGCTCCACTCCCTATAGTCACAAGGATAGAAATGTGATTCAGTGGGAACATATGACTCCATTCCTCTGGTTTATAGTGACTGGTCAAAGAACAAGCACAAAATATAGGCAGGGCCAAGCAGATGAGCAGATGCTAAAAGAAAGGGGTCTCTCTCTTCTTCTGAGTCCATAAAAACTGGGGCTGCTGGAGGCCACCTTTGCCTACTTGGTAAAAGCCAATCTGAGAATGAAGTCAACACCAGGAAAGGCAGAACTAAAAAGATGGTTGCTAAAATCAGCTCTCTTCCTTAGACTTCCCAGTTCCGAGAACCAACTCTCAAAGCCTGTCTGATGAGTTTCTATCACTCACAACTGAAAGAATTCTGGCAACGGAGAATAACACGACTATCAGAAGAATGAGGTAGA
The DNA here is from genome assembly GCA_963574415.1 of Tarsius wallacei. NCBI lineage: Eukaryota > Metazoa > Chordata > Mammalia > Primates > Tarsiidae > Tarsius > Tarsius wallacei. The sequence continues at coordinate 13,033 of CAUYQG010022990.1, forward strand.
TCTGTATGTACACACAGTATATCAGGGGAAAACAGCATAAAGTCTTCAGAGCATTATTACATTATGCCTGTTTTGTTTTTAAAATGTATATATTTTCCTATTAATAGAACTGGGAAAAGAGGAAAATGTTCACTTTAACAAATATAGAACTTTTTAAAATTACATATACACACAATATTTAAAATCACAGAATAAAAGAAAATGTTAGAAAATTAAATCCTATACATAAAATTTAGCATCAAATCTAATCATCAAACCTATCCAAACTTAATTTCCATAGAAGCCTGTGGAATATTTTTCCTAAAAAGGAATAAAAACAGTAACAGCAAAATCAAATTATAATTAATATAAATAATATAATTTTGGGATTATTTCTAAGTGTTCATTGGTGTTTTATATACAACTTTCTTCAATGTCCCTCCAAAAAGCCAAATCTAGAAAAGTGGAGTCTATACACTTGAAATCTCTGGGCAGTTTTTGAAACTACAGTCATGTTTATATCTGTGATGCAATAATATAACAAGAAACTAAAGAAGGGAGATATTTCTAAAGAAGTTCAAACTTTAAAAAAATACCCAAATGGAGGCACAGAATTTTGCAGAATGAACCATAAGGACAGGACACATGGTAACTCAATCAACATGGAAGACCATCCTTTTTCCATGTCAGTGTTTCAGTGTTTGCATCTCAAATGTAAAATCCATATCCCAGCCAGGCATGGTGGCTGAAGTCTGTAATCCCAGTAATTCTGGAGGCTGAGGTAAGAGGACTGCCTGAGCCCACGGGTTTGAGACCAGCCTGGGCAACTTGGTGAGACCTCGTCTCTATAAGAAATTTAAAAATTAGCCAAGTGTGGTAGTGTGTGCCTATAGTTCCAGCTATTGAAAGGCTGAGGCGGAAGGATTGCCTGAGCCCAGCAGGTCGAGGCTGCAGTGGCTGTGAGCATGTCACTGCACACTAGCCTGGGAGATAGAGTGAGACTCAGACTCAAAAAAAGAAAGAAAGAAGGAAATCTATATCCTTCCAGGGCTCTCACTATACTCCCTCTATCTATGTCAACTAACATGTTTACCTCTCCACGATGAGACAAAACATACTCTACATAAATAAGAGCACATTAGGCATATTTACTAATAACTGATCACATGAATAAAAATTAAGCTTAGATTTAAACTAAAACAAATAAAATCTAAAAAACTGTTATGCTATAAAAGGAACAAGGAAGGTATTATTTTACTCCTAGCTACGTAGCACTGCCTTAATATTCTAGCAAGCTACAAAAGAAAAGACAAAATATAAATTCCAAGATAAAGTGAAAATACAATTGAAAAATCAGTTTGATTTTTTAAAAGTTGAATAAATAGTTTTTAAATCAATATTTGGCTGCAGCTGATGCAGAATTCATAGGCAGTACTTTTAAGAACTCTGCTATCTGCCAGGTGCAGTGGCTCATGCCTGTAATTCTTGCACTCTGGGAGGTGGAGGTGAGAGGATTTCCTGAGTCCAGGGGTTGAAGACCAGCCTGGGCAACTTGGCGAGACCTTGTCCCTACAATAAATTAAAAAATTAGCCAAGTGTGATGGCATGTGCTTGTGGTTCCAGCAACTTGAAAGGCTGAGATGGAAGGATCACCTGAGCCCAGCAGGTCGAGGCTGCGGTGGCCATGAGCATGCGTGCCACTGCACTCCAGTCTGGGCAACAGAATGAGACTCCTACTAAAAAAAAATAATAACAATAATAAGTGAAATTCCTTAACATAAATAAATGTTTAAGAAAAATCTAACATAAATCCTTCCACATTTAGTAGTATCTGAAAGGTAAGAACTATTATTTTTTCAAACTTAAGAAAGAAACATAACCACATTTGGGGAAAAAATGTGTCTTTCTGAAACACTAAAAAGATACCAAAATATTGTGCATTCTTCAAAGGATCACATATGTTACAATGACACTATGGCCCATAGTGGGTTTGAAAAAAAAAAACATAACGAGATTCAATGTTATGATTCCATCACTATAATTTTAATCAGTAGGCATATTAATGTCACATATAATATCAAGAACACATAGTAGGTTGTCATTTTGACTGTGTAAGAAATATGGTCAGAATACTGTTAAAGAAAAATACCTTCTTTTTAATAATTCACATTCAGCAATAGTGAAAATGCTCTAAATACACATCAGCTCTGAACAACACATTTCATTTCTGTTTCAAACCTGCTATGCTATCTATTGTTGTTTTGATGATTGCACAGTTCAACATAAAAATGCATCCCGGCCAGGCTCAATGGCTCAGCTTGTAATCCCAGCAAGTGGACTGCCTGAGCCCACAGGTTCAAGACCAGTCAGGGCAACTTGGTGAGACCTCGTCTCTACAAAAAATAAAAAATTAGCCAGGCATGGTAATGCACGCCTGTAGTTCCGGCTACTTGGAAGGCTGAGGTGGAAGGATTGCCAGAGACCATCAGGTTGACGCTGGGGTGGCCGTGAACGTGCCACTGCAATACAGCCTGGGCAACTGAGTGAGACTCCAACTCAAAAAAAAAATGCATCCCACTCAGATTCTCAGTAAGTGAGATTAGGCAATCTCACTTCCCAATCATTAAAGCTCTTATTTTAAGACAAGTATTATACAAATACAGCATGGGAATCAGACTTGCTGTAACTGTGATGAAAAACAACCCTAAGAATACTGCACATGTGGCACCTATTGCATTTTTATTCACTCATCTTGCATTCCTTCCTCTTTCTTTTCATTTCTTCTTCCTCTCTGAAGTGCTTGATTAAAGTGTAATTACACTAGAAGGTTTGTAAAAGGCTTAATGTGAGAGAACTATGTGTTTAAGAAAGCAAGACTTTCAGACAATATATCTGCAAATAGTTTCTGTTTTATATGTTTCTACGATCTTTCTTATAAAGAGGGAGTGTTTTATGTGCAACACCTGCAAACAGAAATAAATCTACATTTAATTCAAGCCCAATCAAATATATCAAATGTAAAGAAATAAAGCAAACTACAATGACTGTGATTCTCAGGGCAGCATGTGCAAAATCCAATATTTTGTTATCTATTTACACTGTGGTCAGAAAAGAAATGTGCCAAAACTCCCTTTCCCATTCCACTTGAACTGATTCCCCACAATTCCAACAAATATCTCCTGTGACATTAGATTGTCATCAGCTTGTGTGATACCTAGTTCACTCAACCTTTTCTTCTTCATCTGACCTTTCTGAGTGGAGACAGCAACTAGTTCATTTACAATTTCACAATTTCCCTCTACTTGTTCAGAAAGGTCAGATCTTGCATAAAGCTCCATTTTATCAGTTGCACATTGAATCAGCTCTTCTAGATCCACTCTTTCAATTGCATCTGTCTCTCCACTTGTCTGAATTTTAAGTGCTTTGTTTTCTGGAGAAACAAATAAATTATAACAAATAAGGTGAAATATACACGCTAACCCAAGTAAAACATATTTCTACACAGTCTGCTGGAGCTTTCAAGCTTTTTCTGCCAAGGATTCCTGCTGTCGTCTAACTGGATTTTACAAATTCTTTACCATAAGAATCTCAATGAGTAGCTGTCTTGCCTTTTATGCCAAGGTTTCCTGACACTTGTACAAGATCACCAATTTTGAACTCTTTACACCCTTTTCATCCTAGAACCTCATTTACTCCATAGACATTTCCTGGATATTTACTATCTGATGCTAAGCACTGTTGCTAAGAGCTAGGATGGAAAGATTAATAAGACAATGCTACTTTCCTTAAATGAACCCCCAATTCTAGATGGGCACTATGATCCCCACTCACTAGTACTACTTTCATGACTATTAAACAGCAAAATGCTTTTGCATTGTAATTTTGCAATGTAATTAAGATTATGAATCCATTTTCTCTAGTTAGTTACAAAAGAACAAGTTGAAGAGACTCAAAGCATGAGAGACTTGCCTTGACAGAGATTCTCTGTCATTGAGATAGAGGGGCCATGGGTCAAGGACTGAGAGCAGCCATTAGGAGCCGAGTGCAAGCCCCAGCCAACAGCCAGCAAGAAAACAAAGACCACAGTCCTGTGACCTAAAGGGACAAATTCTGCCAGTAAATTACATGAATGAGTTTGAAAGCAGATTCCTCACCAGAGCTTTCAGGTAAGAATCCTGCCTGGCTGAAACCTCAGTTTCACCTTTTTGAGAACTGTGAGGAAATAAAAAACATACAGAGCAGATCCTGAAGGATGACAAGGACTACACCTTAAGCTCCTTTCTCAACCTGAGAAAGCTAATGAAATAAATAAACAAGCAAACTGCTTTAAACTTTCCTCATCCACATCAATGCTTAATCCTTCTCTATGACTAAGATTTAATAGTGATCTGCATCACGGCTTGAAGTTCACGAATGCCCACTGAGTTAGCTCACCTTTGCTGCTAAGAAAAGTAGGTGGTAAGGAGCTATTTACTTCTACCAATAAAAAACAGAGACAAACTCCACTATCCCCTCCAGTAAACACACACTGGCACATTTATTCCAATGCCAGGGAACTGCTGGACCACAGAAACCACAATATCAAGGTTCTGAATGAACAGTTGAACTAGTTGACCTTAAAAGTTTTTCATCCTGAGATTCTACAATGTTATGGCTTTACCAAGCTTCTCTCCATGCCCAAGCATATTCCAGCAATCTTTTTTAAGGAGGGGAGGAAGATTCAGATTCTTAATCAGAGTTTAATGCTGAAATTAAGTAAATTAGATCTGACTTTTATATTTAAAAATTAAATATAGCATACCTCCAGTTCCATCTTGGGCATTTTCTTGCAGGTCAGAGAAAATTGTTGGCTTCACCAAGACAACACCATAGCCTTCATTATTATGTATAATATTATTCACCATGGATATCTTGGGAATGTCATAATGTTCATCTAAGAAGTCCTATGCCATTGAAAACAAATGTTTTAAGAAACTGTCATATTCAACATTGCCTGCTTTAAAAATCTTGACTTTTTTTCACATTATTCTAAAAATAAACTAGAAAAGTTGTGCATTCCTGTCATTTCTGCGGACATATAACAACAATGCATTCTCACAAGAGACCTTCAATCACTAACTACTGATATTATTACAATTTATATATTTGTAATGTTTTCCAAAGACAGAAAATAATAGAACCCAAAATGGGAGTTTACGAAAACATAATTTCTTAGGTGAAATCATTAGAAACAGCGTGCTTCCGCTGATGCTCACCTTAATGAGGACCCCATCCCTGCAGTGATGGATCCCATTGTCACTCAGGGTACATGTACTCCCAGGATATATTTCTATACCAGCACCCTATAATTTGAGATAATGATGGTCAGTTTTTAAAAGGCAAGACTGTAAGCGGTTTATTATAGTCATTTCTTAGCCTGAAACGCAGCACAAATGTAAAGTACAAAGAAAAAGTGTTTTACAGCTGTTTTAGTAGGTATTTTTAGTCAACATTTCCATTTGTTCCATTTCTGGCAAGTTGTTGATCTTTTATTACTTTCAAAAACCACATACGGCTGGGCTCGGTGGCTTAGCCTGTAATCCCGCACTTTGGGAGGCTGAGGTGAGAGAACTGCCTGAGCCCGCGGGTTCGAGACCTGCCTGGGCAAGTTGGCGAGACCTCATCTCTACAATAAATCAGAAAAATTAGCCGGGTGTGGTAGCGCACGCCTGTAGTTCCAGCTACTTGGAAGGCTGAGGCGGAAGGATCGCCTGAGCCCAGCAGGTCGAGGCTGCAGTGGCCGGGAGCGGCCACTGCACTCCAGTCTGGGCGACAGAGTGAGACTCCAACTCAAAAAAAAAAAAA
>CAUYQG010022992.1:0-10986 GCA_963574415.1 Tarsius wallacei
AGTTCCAGCTACTTGGAAGGCTGAGGCGGAAGGATCGCCGGAGCCCAGCAGGTCGAGGCTGCGGTGGCTGGGAGCGGCCACTGCACTCCAGTCTGGGCGACAGAGTGAGACTCCAACTCAAAAAAAAAAAAAAAAAAGAAAGAAAGCATATGTGGATAATTGTTGAATCCAGGTGATGAGTACATGGTGGGGAACAGGTCATTGTAATGTTGTTTGTCTGAAATGTTTGAAGTGTACCCGTCGCAGGTGTGTCATAGGGCTTACGGCCTCCTGCACCCCAGGCAAGTACAGGAGTGACACTCCAAAGTGCACCCCATCCCATGACATTCCAAAGAGAAAACCCGTTTGTGCCTGTCAGAAACATGATGTAACTGTCAAAAGGCCATAAAATCAGCTACATCAATGGCAAGATGTGAGTTGTGGGTTCCGTAGGCCCCTGGACAGTATACAAATCGCAATTTTTTTCCCCCAGGATGGAAAAGAAAAACTAAAGAAAAGCCTTGAGGAGCGCCACCTCATGGAGGGGTGGCCCCTCCCGTAGGCCTGAGGTCTGCAGCCTCCTGCCCGCTTTCATCAGTTTACCTTACTCACCGGCTTTCTCCTTCTTGCAGGGCCCCTGGTGCAGTCTCCTGATGGGAAGGGGCTGGAGGAGGGCAATGTCCACCACCTGGTGCAGCCCAGAGGGTCGAGGAATGGACCAGGGCCCTGGCAGGGAGGTCGGAGGAAATTCCGCCGCCAGAGGCCCCGCCTCTCTCATAAGGGCCCCATGCCTTTCTGAAGCAGGTACTTGAGCCTCTGGTCAGTGGGCAGTGTTAAAGGGGAGGAGGAGGAACAGCCTAGAAGCTAGATGACCCTGCCCCTCATCACTGGCCGGACACATCCACCAAGCAGTCCTGGCACCACACACACATAGGGGCTTAGAACTGATAGAGAACTTATGGAACACCCAGCTAGCCCTTTCATTTTACAGAGTAAGAGACTAAAGCCCAGAGAAGGGCTTGACACTTGGGGCCAATCTTCTGACTCCCCAAGAGTTGGGTGCTGGTTCCCTTCCACCTTGCTGCCTGGGGTTGGGCAGGCTGACCTAATTAGAGAATTCTAGATGTCTGGGGAGGGGTACCCAAGGGCAAGCTTATGAGTGTCCAGTGTGGATTGTCACCAGAGAAGGGGATGGAGGCAGAGAGCCTTGGAGGGTATCGAGAGAGAGCAGGAGGACAGTTATGGCTGAGGTTGTTCAGAGCTGTGGGAAGAAGGGAAGAACCAAGGTGACAGCAGAGAGAGCAAGCCGAAGCCTGTCCCTGAGACCTGGCTTCTTTCTTTCCCACTGCAGCAGGGACAGGGTGGCACCAACTCAAGGGCCTTGGGCTTTGGGTTCAGGGCTAGGGAGTAGATGATTTTAAAGCTGTCTCCTCTCCTTTCTTAGGGGGTTCCTCTGACCTAGGACACATCACTGACCTCTCTCTTGTCATTTTTGTCTCTTTAGGACTGAAGGGGCCCTTGCGTGCCCACTCCCTGCGGTTCTCTCTACTCCATAGATTGATCTGCTTCTCTGGAGCTTGCACATCCGTTCAACTCTCATCTCACACCTGTTCTAGCCACTGATGGCCCAGCTCTTGTCACCCACCAGCTTCCCCGAATGGTGTGCTCCCGGCCCGAGTTCGGATGATTTCCCCTTCTCTCGCAAGGATCCATCCTATCTTCCTGGCTCCTCCCTGGACTGACTTTGGAGACCCTGCCCTGGAAGACCTTCTTTACTGTTCTCCTTTCCCCCAGCCCTCTACTCTGCTCTTGCCTCTCCCATCTAATGCCCCAGTCCTTCACTTGGCCCTTCCTTCCTCATGACCGCCCTGGGTGCTGGGTGGAAACACTCCCTTATTCCATGGGCTCCAGCAGATCTTGTGTTCCCTTGTCAGTTGGGCTCCTCACCTGGCCTCCAGAGAGGAACACAGAGGTGAACAATGAGAGACTCTAGTTAGAGGGGCTGGGTGCTGGGATCCAGACAGGGTTGCTGGGGGACTTTTCCATACCCTGGTGTTTGCTCCGTTAAGGAAGAGGCCAAGGGGAGGGGCCCATGAAGTCCTTTGTCACTTTTCGTGCCTTACTATGTCTCCTACCACTCCCTTCTTCCTACCCTTCCCCCCAGCTAGGTCAAACTCCAGGCCAGGAAGGGAGGGCCCTGGGCTTGACATGGCTTTATACCCTCCCAGGAGTAAAAGCCAAGTAGGAGGGTTGTTTTTTTGCCAAGAACCATAGAGTATCAGAGCCCAAAGGACCCTTGGAGATCACTTAGTGCAGCCTTCTTATGCAAACGCCTGCAAAAACACAGAGCTCAGAGAGGGAAGTGACCTGCTCCGGGGTCACTACAGAGCCAGGATTGGGACCAGGTCTCCAAACTCTCACCAGGTCTCAAACTCCCACCTTATGGCATCCTCTTCCCTCTTGAGGATGTCTTTTCAAAGCAAATGAAGTGCCTTTCCCCAAGGTTGGGGTTAGGGGTGGCTGGGAAGGGCAGGAGAGGAGAGCTGGCTATGAACTGCCCATCATGGGGACATGGGGACGGAGCCGCTCCCACCTCTCTGTCCTTCCCCTGCCATGCCTACTCCCCCAGCTGCCCCTATTCCTGCAGCATCCTCAGCCCCAGTACTGTCACAGGGGTGCTCAGGCACCGAGACTACTGTTCAAACCCCAGCGGTGGTTTTTAGGAGTCAGAGGTAGCCTTCAATAATTGAACTCAATGGCCTTCCCTTCCTGTTGACTGGACCTTCTTTCCAGGGGCCTTTCTTTGAGATAGTTGGGGAGTGGAGAAGAAGGGGAGTGGGAGAGAAGGAAGGAAAGGCAGGAGGAAGAGAGGGGAGAACAGGAAGAAAAGAAAGATAAGAGGAAATGCAGGCAGGATAGCACTCCCAGGGGGCCCCAGCTTCCATGAGGGGCCTTCACCAGTCCTTCCCTGAAGGGCTTGCCTTTTGCCTGAGAAGACTTCCTTCTTAGAGACCCCCAGGAGGGAGGAAAGGGAAGACAAGAGCCTGATGCCCACCTGTGTGTGTGAGGGCAGGGGGAGTCAGGGCCCCCCAAGTCCCACAGTAACCGCAATGTTTGTCTGTCCGCCTCCCCCAAGTCCCCTACTGCTGCTGCTGCTAACGCTACTGCTACTGCTGCTGCTGCTGTCGCTTCAAGCCCGCCCTGGGGAGCCGGGCTGGGAGCCAGCTTCCCCCTCATCCCTCAGGTTTGGAGTGGGGATGGCCAGTGTCCATAAAGTCTCTCTGCCACTGACGCCCCCATCAGGGACCAGGCCTTCTCCTCCCTCCTCCCTTCTATATCTCCTGTTTGGCCAGCCTACCATGACCTGTAGACAAGCCCAGCCCCACGGAGAAGGAGAGAAAGGGGGAACGACTGAGCTAATTGGGAGATACCGGGTAGAGGAGGGTAGTGGCTGGGCCGGGGGGGACGGGGGTGGGGGGGTGCTGCCTTATTTAAAGTGGTTGTGTATGATTCTTATACTAATTTATACAAAGATATTAAGGCCCTTTTCATTAAGAAATTGTCCCTTTCCCTTAATTGTGTTCACTGTGTTTGTAAAGATTGTTCTGTGTAAATATGACTTTATAATAAACAGTTAAAAGCTGACAGTCCGCCCTTACTCTTGGAGGTCATGTTCAGGAGGGGCGTTCCTTTCCCCTGAGGGCATCGGTTGGCCCGTGCCCACATATTACACGTGCAGGGAGGTAAGTGCCTATATCCCAAATCGGTTCTAGGTCAATTGGCCTCTATCTGATTTGCCACGAGCTCATAAAAAGAATTCCTATGCTTAACGACTGGTTCACATACAATCTAGACCACGTTTACGTTTTTGGGCATCTGTTTGGGTGTCTCATTTTTTTTTTTTTTTTTGGCTGTGTCATTTAAAGGATTTTTAGAAAGCAATTTATTTAAGAACATGCTAATTAAATGTGGGATCTCTACTCAAAGTTGTTTTGTAACCTTGGTGGGTGTTTTCTTCTATTTTGTCTACTTTTGAACACTTTCAGGACTTTTTAAGCCAGTTTGCCTTTCTTGAAAAATGTTATTTTTTTCAGCAATAAATACATTTGGTAATGACTTTGTATGTATCATTTTATGTTTCACAAAGTAGAGTTGCTTGATGAATGAGATAGCCTAAAAAATAAAATGCAAGGAGTTCAATACAATTCTGCCCCATCAGTCTCACTTCATGCTTGTTGTGAAAATGCCAATATCTTGCAGAACAGAAAGGAACATTGGGTACATGCTAATTTGGTTAATAACCCCGTTAGGTGCACACAGGCATACACAATGCAGAGCAAAACCCAGCCAGAAGGAGACAGGAGTGATCAAATCAGGTTCACTTGATAAATCTTGTGGGAAATTCTATAGATTTGACAAGTATTTAGTGCTAGAAATATACAATTTTAAAGAAAGGGTCTTCAGACAAACTCGCTGAAAAGTCATAAAACTGCTCAATAGGAGATAAAATAGAAAAAGTCAACCGTAAGCATACAAAACAATATCATTGACAAAATACTGCAAATTGTGACAGTGATTTAAAAACGCAACATTACATTGGAAGTGCCTTTTAGGAAAACTGGTGCAAAATACCTTATTTTAAAATTACTAGTTCGATTTTGGGCAAACTGGGTCATCAGAGGAACTGGTTTTAGGCTGAGGTTTTGGGTGGGCTGGCTTTATGCTGATTGGTCTGCAACCTTCTTAATCACCCCCAAATTCTAATTTCACATGAAACCAAGGAAAAGGGATGGGGAAGGGAGGCAGAACAACTTAATACTGACCCATAAGTGTGCAGCCCTGCAAAAGTTTACAAAGCTCTTTAAACATATTCACTCATTTTACAACTGGGCTGCACAGACCACCATCCTCATTTTACAAATGAGGAAACAGGCTCCGAGAAGTGTTAGAAATGAATCTAGAATCTGGTCTTCAAATTCTAGAGTGCACATTCTTTCTACATCACTTCAGAAGGACCTAGGGAGAAGAATGAAGTATAAAATGTGTTTGGTATTCTTAGTAGGTGCAATAGGAATTTGGAGTACAAGGCAGCATGGTGTGGACTAGAGGAATCAGGGAAAACTCAGGGAGACGGAGTGACTAAAACTGGCCCTAGAAGGCCCAATAGCATTTGGTTAAGTTGATGGGAAGATGGTGGGCAGTTGAGGTGGTAACAAGGAAGGAGAAGCAGCCACTAGAGTCCATGGGGCATATGTAGTCAACTGGATACTAGTGAGTAGATGCAAGTCTGACTTCCTTGGGGCAGGGGATGAGGCAGGGGGAACCTGGTGGCCTCTATAAAGATAATTAGACTCGGCTGGGTGTGGTGGCTTACACCTGTAATCCCAGAACTTTGGGAGGCTGAGGCGGGAGAATTTCTTGAGCCCAGGAGTTCAAGACCAGCCTGAGCAACATCCTGAGACCTCGTCTCTACAAAAAATGTGAAAAAATTAGCCAGACACAGTGGCGAGCACCTGTAATCTCAGCTACTAGGGAGGCTGAGGCAGAAGGATCACCTGAGCTCAAGAGGTCAAGGCTGCGGTGAGCCGTGATCGTGCCACTGCACTTCAGCCTGGGTAACAGAGTGAGACTCTGACTCAAAATAAAAATAAAAATTTTTAAAGAGGTAATTAGACCCAAACCAAAAGGAGCAAGGCATATGGGTTGCCTCGCTTTAGCGATATCTTGACTTGACCAAATAAATGCAACAGAAATCAGAGTAGGCGGTTGTTTTTCAAAATGCAGAACTCTAGAAAAAGAAATAAAAGTTCACTTAACTGATTGTTTCTGGACAGGAGGTCCTGGATCGAGAGGGTGAGGGGTAGGGGCAGAGATCCTGAAAAACAATACTCCTTCAAATCCATCCGGAAATTAGGCAGCCTCTGAAATGACAGTGATTAGAGAGGCAAACACACTGAGGCCACACACGGCTTTTCAGGACCCCAGGTGTGGTGTAAAATGAGCCATGGCTGCTTTGAAATCTAACATTTCAGACTCTCCCACAAGCCCTGGCTGACTAGGCACCCCGGGTCCGGGCTGGGCTCCCCTGCTGCCCAGGGAACCACGGGGCCTGGCCATTTCCTATTTTTTTCAGGCCTAAAGGTTATTCAACTGAAATTTCTCAATCCAGAGTTTCTTTCTGACCGGAGCGAGCCTGTGCCAGCTAACTGTCAAAAAAGATGGTAGAGAAGATTTATACAATACCTTCCTCTCCTGGGTTAAGAAGGGCTACTGGTTCAGCCAGCATTTTGTTGGAACCCTCAAAAGGAAGGCTTCCAAGGCTCCTTTGAAAAGCCAGTTTTTCTTATGTAGTGGCTCAGAGAAGAAGCCCAACAAGGGACTCCCCTTGTTGCTGTCTGGGACTCCAGTCTAAGGCTAGAGTCACATCCTGGACACTTCCTTGAACGTTTCAAATCGGGGGTCAGCAAACTTTATTCTCTGCAAAGGGCTTGATAGCATTTTTGACTTTGTGGGCCATGCAGTCTCTGTCCCACTACTCAAGTCTGCTGCTGTGCAAAAGCAGATAATAAGTAAACCAATGGGCATGGCTGTGTTTCAACACAACATTATTTATAAAAACAGGTGGCAGGCTATGGTTTGCCCAACACTGTCTCAAATGAAGCACCAGCGAACCCTTCAACTCAGCCCTTGAACCCTCACCTGGGGCCCGAGGGGAAGACTTACAGCCTGCAGCAAGGTCTAGAATTAAGGGAATTTCATAAACTGGTTATGAGATGGCCTCTGGTACTAATCATACTAACAAAGTGCTTTCCGCAAAAGGGGAAGTCTGGAGTCAGGTCGGGGTATAAGTCCTGGCACCATCATTTACTCATCTGTGTGACCTTGAAGCAAGAGTCCTGATCTGAATGAGCCCAGGTTTCCACATTGGGCAGGATACTGCTGCCTCCTTTACAGCACTGTGGTCAGGACTGACCATGATGATGCAGGTGGAGTGTTTGGCCCTGTGCCCAGCCCATGTTATGAGCTCATTAAGTGGGAGCTGTTCTGTCTGCTAAGCCCCACTCTGGCCCTGAGAAGCGGACTGGCCAGCCATCAGTATCCCCAGTTTATAAATGGGGAAACAGGCTCAGAGGGGTCAAGCCACTTGTTCAAATTCACAGAGCCCCTAATTGGTGAGCCAAACCTCAAACCTGGGGCTATCCTCAGCTCAGGTCAGTTACTGCTATGGTTTGAATGTGCCGCCCGAATTTCATGTGCTGGAAACTTAATCCCCAAATTTATAGGTAATGATATTTGGAGGCGGGGCCTTTGGGAGGAAATTAGGATTAGGTGATGTCATCAGGGTGGAACACCCATGATGGGACTGGTGGCTTTATAAGAAGAGGAAGAGAGACCTGAGGTGGCACACTCTTGTCCTCTCATGCTGTGAAGCCTTCAGCCATATTCTGATGCAGCAAGAAGGCCCTCACAAGATGCCAGTACCATGCTCTTGGACTTTCTGGCCTCCAGAACTGTGAGCCAAACAAACATTTTTTTAAAAACTAAATTACCCAGTCTGTGGTATTCTGTTATAACAACAGAAAACAGACTATGACAGCTGCCATGATCCTGATAGGGGTCTGCTTTCCCACTCTCTGTGGGTCTCAGTTCACTGGAAACCTCCAGTCTCCTAGACAGCCCAAAGTGTCTCCCCAGGGACAAATTAGGCCTTCAGCATTCTCCCTGTAGCCACCTTAGCTTGGGCAGCAGCCCAGAAGGCCTCTCCAGAGGTGTTACGTGTTCATCATTAGCACCTGATCACCTGCTCCAGGAGACCTGCCTGGCCCTCAGGGTTCCTTTCTATACAAGGCCAGGCACTCAGAAACCTGGGCTCCAGTCCTGAATCTGCTTCTGCCCCGTGCTTCCTGGAGAGCTTAGCAAAGTTGTTCCTTGGCCCTCTTTGGACCTTAGCCTCCTCACCTGCCCCGGCCACCTGAGTGGTGGATGTGAAGCACTTGCTTGTGAATAGGGCTTTATCAGGGCCCCAATGAACAGTGTGGGGGGATATTTCAGTTTTCCTTCTGGAGGTAATTCAGGGCTTGCCACAGGGGCCTAGAGAGGAGGCCTGGGAGCATATGGCATGAAAATGGGACCCTAAGCCAATGAGGATTGCCACCACTGGGTTATGTGGGTTTGTACAAACTTCTCTTACCTCCAGGAGCTGCTGAAACCTTCATTTCATACTTTCATCATTGTGCAAACCAAATACTTTTTGGTCTTCCCTAGGTGTTAAAGAATGGGCAGACTGTTGTTGAGCTGGTTCTGTCACGTGAAACTCGAGGTTCTGAGCTCTGGATCCTAAACCCAGCTTGGCCAGTAACTGGTTGTGTGACCCCAGACAGGTCAGTTCATTTTGGGGGGTTCCCAGTTTCCCATCATCTATTTTCATAAGACAACAATCTCTGATCTGCTTACCTCAGACATAGAATCCTAGAATCCTAGAAGATGAGAGTTGACAGGAGCCTGGGAGGTCATTCAGTATTCCAAGCCCCTTTATTTTTTTATTTTTTTGAGTTGGAGTCTCACTCTGTTGCCTAGGCTGGAGTGCAGTGGCACGCTCACAGCCACTGCAGCCTCGACCTGCTGGGTTCAGGTGATCCTTCTGCCTCAGCCTTCCAAGTAGCCAGAACTACAGGTGCGTGCTACCATGCCTGGCTTATTTTTTTACTAATTGCAGAAATGAGGTCTCACCAAGTTGCCCAGGCTGGTCTTCAACCCCTGAGCTTAGGTAATCCTTTCGCTTCAGCTTCTCAAAGTGCTAGGATTACAGGCTTGAGCCACCACGCCTACCTCTTTATTTTTATAGGTGAAGGAAGTGGGACTCAGAAAAGGAAGGGAATCTGCTTTTGGGGACGTAGGTAGATCACACTAGCAAACTCCTAAGGAGTGCTTCTCAGGTGCCAAGCACTGTTCGAGAAACTTTGCCTGTCCTGACATACTCAGTCCTCATCATAACCCCATTTTAGAGTTGAGAAAACTGAGGCACTGGGAGGCTAAGACCTTGGTCTAAGTATCTTCTGTGATTTGTGCAAATGAACCCAGAGGACTGAGGTGGCATGGCTTTAAAGGAAGGCAAAGGTACTGTTGAAATGCCAAGCATTCCCTCCAGGGCTGCGGTCACCTCTTGACTGCAGGGGAAGGGCTTCTCTCTGGCACCCTTAGTCCCAGGGCAGCAGAACTGTTTGTGTATGTGAGGCTGTGGGTGGCCTGTCAGGAAGAGGGTGCTCCCCAATTTCTATCTACGCAGGGATGTCTCTGGCTCCCTCTTTGGCAAGTTTGGGGATAGGGGCTGGTGACTCTGGCATATGTTAGAAAGGGTTTCATTCCCCTGTCTCTAGGCTCTCGAACTTTCTCACAGCCTAGAGTTCTCTCCTCTTTGGAGACCTCCCAACTCAGAGAGGGAAGAGATCCCACTGAGAGATGGAGGGGGTAGAGGAGGGGGTCTCACCACTCAGTGGCTTTCACCTCCAGCATCTCAGAGATCTTCCAGTCTGGATCCTTTTCCCTCCTTCTTCCCCCTACTCTCCCAGTCCAGCTCCGCAGCCCTCTCCATCCCCATCCCCACCCCTAAATTGCCTGTCAACTTTTAGATCTCATGCCTTGTGCAAGGTTCAAAAGGAGATCTGCCTCCCTCAACCTATACCCAAACTCTCAAAACCCGAGCATAGGCAAAGCCCCTTTGCTTACCCCTACCCAAAATGATCAGTCCCCTGGACGATCAGCTAAAAAATGCCTACCTTGTGTGGGACACCATGCGAGGGACAGTGGAGAAAACTTGGTCCTCACTTAGCTTCTGGGAGGCTCTGGGGAAAGGAGGTGTGTGGCGAGAGTGTGACAGCCCTCGCTGTCTGTTCCCACCACTGTGCCCTCTGTACCAGTCCCCAACCCTGAGGCCACGCCCCTGGCCCTGAGCCTGCGCACTGGCCTCAGCAGGACCTGCGAGGGAGGAGCTTCATACCCCTCTTTCAGGAAGAAGGAGTTGGGAAGACCTCAGCCTAAGTCACCCAAACCCCATTCCTGGTGCCCTCTAGTCTCTCCAGACTTCCCTTCCCTGGTTCTCTACTTTCCCTAATTCTCCCAGTCCTTCAAGTGCCAGCCAAGGCCCTCCTGCCATGAAGCCTTGCTGGATGCTCCCCAGCCCTGAAAGTCACATGCAGATGAGGCCAGGATTGAAACCCAGGCTTGTCCCCACACCTCCTGCCACCCCCTACAAAGCCCCTGTGCTTGCCAACCATATACTTCCTCACTAGACGGAGCATGGCCATAATTAGCAGGAAGGCATGGTGCTGACAGTGACGAGGGAATATAATGATCGTATTTTCCAGCATGGGATGTGGAGACTTCAAAATCCTGCCTCTCTCTGAGTGCAGTGGCTCATGCCTGTAGCCCCAGCACTTTGAGAGGCCAAGGCAGGAGGATTGCTTGAGACAAGGAGTTCGAGACCAACCTGAACAAAATGTGAGATCCTGTCTCTACAAAAAAATGTAAAAGGAAAAGAAATCATATGAAAAAGATAACTGTACTTGCATACTCATTACAGCACTATTCACAATAGCAAAATCATGAAATCAACCTAAGTGCCCACCAACAATTGACTAGATAAAGAAAACGTGGTATATATACACCATGGAATACAACACAGTCATCAAAAAGAATGAAATCATGTCCTCTGCAGCAACATGGATGCAACTAGACATGATCTTAAGTGAACTATCTCAGAAACAGAAAACCAAACACCACATGTTCTCACCTATATGCAGGAGCTAAATGGCCACAGAGATGAAAATGATAGACACTGGGGACACTAAAAGGGTGGAGACTGAGGTTCAGAAGTTACATAGTGGTTATAGTGTTCACTATCTGGGAGATGGGTCACCTGAAGCCCAATACCCACTAGTACCCCGTATGTCCATGTAACAAACATGCACTTGTACTCCCTGAATCTAAAGTAAAATAAAAAAAATATTT
>CAUYQG010022994.1:0-11987 GCA_963574415.1 Tarsius wallacei
AGTGGCCACCGCACTCCAGTCTGGGCGACAGAGTGAGACTCCAACTCAAAAAAAAAAAGAAAAGCACCAGATGTGGAGGGGTGTGGATGTATGTCTGTGATGTTGTGTGGTGGTATGTGTGTGGTATGTTATATATGGCATGGTGTGTGTAGTATGTGTGTGTTTTTGTAGCATGTGCCATGTGATGTGTGATGTGTGTGTATGTGTGGTATGTATGTGTGGTTTATATGTGGTGTTGATTTGTGTAGGTGGAGGATATAATGCGTGTATGTTATGTTGTGTGTCTGGTGTAGCTGATATGTGTATGTGATATGTGTGTGATATGAGTAATGTGTGGCATGTAATGTGTGATGTGTGTGAAATGTTCTATGTGTGGCTGATGTGTGGTATACGTGTTGTGTGTGTGTGAGAGAGAGAAAGACAGAGAGGAAAGCAGGTTTATTTTTTTATATGCCTTAATTCAGCCCGATGCAGTTTTGCTGTCTCATCCAATGTTTTTCAGGGACAAAACATACATAAACAAACATAAAATTCACATTTTCTACAAATGTTTCCTTAACTTATCAGTTTTTATGAAAAAATTTCACAAGAATTATAGCAGAAATGACTGTGGTGACTATCTACAGAAGATCAACTTCAATTTGGAAAAAAATATGGAAGATTATATTAGCCAGTAACTCCAAATGCATGCATTTCAATATGTCGGCAGATCTACAAGTACAAGTACTTGATTTTTAAAAAGAAGACAAGAAATAGTTATGTGATAAAAAAATTAGATCAACACAATTAACACACTGTAATCAAAAGCTATAGAGAATTGCAAATAGCTGAAGAAAACACAATCTTTACAAGCATACACAGAATAGTTTATAAAAATTAACCTTATATTGGGCTATAAAATAACTCTCAATAAATTTTGAAGAGTGGAGATTATGCAGAGTCAATTCTATTTTGACCATGTATTTAATTATGCTGTGAAATAGGTAATAAGACAATCCAATAACTAGAAAGTCCTCATATGCTTGAAAATTTAGGAGAAAAATTTTAATATGCCATGGATTAAAAATAAAGTATATTTTTCTGATTTCTAATTATTTCATGCACCAAATTAGTGTAATTAAGTATTTAGAATACAGACAGCTTTAAAGGTATACATTGGCAGTGGAAAACCAATTAAAATCAAATTAATCCATTTCAAGAAGTCAGAAAAAAATAAATATGAGTGGAAAATAATTAGAAAACAAAATACTATAGAGAGAATAAAACAAAGAGAATATTTTTTAAGTCATCAAACTCAGACTGCAAAGAACAAAAAGAGAGAAGGAAGATTTAAATCAGGGTATCTCTAGAGATCCTGAAGGACTAAAAAGATAAGATCTTAACCAATTGCAAGTGTTAAAAAAAAATCATCCTGGGGACACATGGTTAGAGATTCTCCCAGGGTCTTGGAAGGACCTCATGCAATCGAGGACACTGAAAGTAAATGTCATTAGCTTCATGGAAAACTGTTTCTATCCACACATAAGAATTGAGTATTACATTTATAAACATGTTGCACTGATAAGTATATGTTTGCATTCTGATAATAAACTATTGTCACTTCTTTCACACCATCCTGTAAGTTGCCTCAACTTCCTCTTTCAAATTCCTATTACGTTTTATCACCTTCCCTTTAATGTTGATTTTGACACATGATTTAAGGAGCAACATCAATTCAAGTGTAGCTAAGTTTCGTTACTACACACAAAAAGTTAAAATGCCCTAAAAATCTAAGAAAAGATAGATATATTTTAATTTTTTTTATTTTAAAGATGTGGGGTACAGTTCAGGTATACAAATGTGGGGTACAGTTCAGGTATACAAATGTTCATTATGCAGATATCCTTGTTGATGAAGTGTGCCCCCACCCTTTCCTGATATTTTAAGATTAATTTTTTCCAATTTGATAGCAATCTTAAAGTCTAAATGATGTTATCGATAAGGAGTTGAAAAGTTAATATATTAAACATAAAAGAACAAACTCTGATCCACCAAGCTAGAGAAAGAATTAAACTTTTATTTTCTGTATAAAAATTATTTCAAAACTATTGTTACATGAAAAGGCAGTTTTCAAAAAGTAAAGAATAAAGTATTATAGGGCATTTCAGAAGTTAACAATGTTTTTTTGTATTATCAGCTTCTGAAAATGTGTAATTTGTTGTAACTTCTTTTCTCATTCTAAATAAACATTCACTTCTGTACCTAAAAAAAGATAAGAAGATATTACAATCAACTACATTTCAAGAAATTTGAGAACTTAGATGAAATTGATAAATTTCTAGAGAAATACAATTCTCATAGAAATCACTAAAGAAGAAATAAATAATCTGAAAATTCCTAAAAACATTATTAAAACTGACTCAGCAATGAAAGTTCTCCCCCACCCTCATACAGACTAAAGAGTTCTTGGCCCTGATCCTGGTGGTTTGAGTGTTCAGCAAAGCTTCTTTGAGATGACTTTTAATCAGAGATCTAGCAAACTCAATTAGAATTATGCTAAAATTTTAACAAGTAAAAAGACATTCCATTTGTGATGGAATGAAAAACTAAAACAAAGATAACCAGCCTTCTGAAAAGAATTTATAAAGTTAATTTAAGCTCAAATCTAAGCAACAACAAACATTTTCTACCCCAAAGTGGACAATTCAATTTTAAAGATGTTGTGGAATAAAACAGAAGAATAACTAGAAAATTCCAAAAGGGAAGAGCCATGAGGTGAGACTCACCCTACGAGATATTAAAACTTGAAGCCTCTGTAATTAAAACAGTAGAGTATTAGTACACAAGGAGAAACAAAAACTAGTGCTTTAGAAAAGAAAGTCCAGAAATAGCTCCACACTTACATGATAATTTAGAATATGATAAAGGTGGCATCTTAAAGTTAGGCATTTGGAGAAACATAAAACCCTAAATTTAGGCCCTACAATGAGTTTGACAGGAGTTAAAACAGCCTGGTCCCTACAAATTTTCAAGACTTATTTACAGGAGAGTAAGACTAATTTATTATGAGGAGGAGTAGAAAAGAGGAAAAACACCAGGACATATGAAAAAGCAATCCACTGTTTCTTAACACCATATACACACACATATACACACACACACAGGAGAAGAACTCTATAAATTGGAAAAGACCTGAAGCAAGATTTCTTCTAAACTATTAAAAAACAAAATTCATGTAAAATTGATCAGCAAAACATTACTGAACTCAAATCTTATACAAATTTATTATAACAGTAAAGATATTTTTAAAAGGCAAAATAATATCTGCAGACAAAGAAAGTATAATAGAAACACATTTATTTTAAACTGAACAAAACTGTTAAGATACTATTTCAAAATGAGATGTTTAAAAGATGATACAAAATATAAAAACAGAACCATAGAAATAAGAACTGGAAGAACCAAGAAATGAAGAGACAGACAGATTTAAAAGAGAATTAGATACAGAAATAAATTATTATGAAGTGATTAAATAAAAAACAAATAAATACAACAATAATACCTTAAAAATATAAGACATACCTTAAATACTTTTTAATACCTTAAAAAATAAGAAGAAAATTATGAAACTAAAAAAGAAATGAAAAGGGGGATAAAAATTATTCAAGAGACAATGTCAAAAATTGAAGACAGGCAAAGAAGACACAATACATGGGTGATAGAAGTTTCTGTAAAAGAAAATAAAGTCAGGAAACAAAACTAATGTTAAAAAAGGATAATGCTCAAAACACTTTCTGAGATATAACAAAAGAGATTTGAAAATAAATATTGAAAGCGCACACTGTTTACCTAAGGAAGTCAAATTGGAATGACTAAAACCAAGACATATTCTACTAAATTACTAAATTTTAGAGAAGTCTTTGGGCATCTAGGCATACTACATCATCTTCAGACTTTTCTACAGCAATTCTTTATTTCCAAAGAAAATGAAAAACATGTATAAAATACTCAGGAAAAGAAAATATGAACCAAGTATGTGTATTCAACAAAACTCATCTTCAAGCATAAAAAAAAAATGCTATCAGTATAAAAATAAAACATCAATATGCAAGAGCTCAGAAGAACATTACCCTGAATGCTTTCTAAGGAATGCATCAGAGAACAAGAGTCACACAACCAAGATGATTAACAAGAAAAATGATTGGTGGTGAGCATTAAAGAACCCCAGCCACTTAGCCTTGTGAGCACCAAATGAATTTTGAGTTTCTCAAGCAAAAGACACGTGGGGCTAGAGTGGATGTCACTGTTAGGTGGCTGATTTAAGACCTCATGAATATTGATATATTGAATGCCTCATAGGGCTGCCGAACATTTGATATCTCATATGCTTCAGGTATATTTAATTTATTAAACATATTTACCATCTCCTTGTCTTTTTATCTTTTTCTATGTTCAGCTACTCCTTTGTCTTTGTTTAATGTGTCTCACAAGGTACCTGCTCCTATACTTAGGTTTATCTATTCACTTTATTTGTATGCTTCGCTTCCATAACAGGATTAAATCTTTTTACATAAGACAGAAAGTACCCATCAGAGAGAAATAAACAACAGTGCAAAACGTTAATATTTAGTGAAGCTAGATGAGGGATAGGTGGGGGTTTATTATACAGTTCTTGTGGCTTTTCAAGTTGGAACTTTTTCAAAGTACAACGTTAGGGGAAAATAATAAAATTTCTAAAAATGTAAAACACAGCAGTAGAGAGAAGAGCATTGAGAAAGAAAGACCTGCGTGTATGAAAGCCCCAGAGAGCAAAAGAGCTCGGTTCCTTTTTTTTAATTTAATGTAATTATTTTTAAAAGACGTGGGTGGCATAAGAGCTCGGTTCTTTACAGGGGATGAAATAGATGGATTTAACTGGAACATAGTTTACGTCAGGAAGACCATCAGGGGGCCACACCAGAGAAGAATCCGGGAAAAGACTAGGTAGGGCCCCGTAGAGCAAATTAAAGATCTAGAGTCTTAAATAAATGTACTGAGAAGTCATTGAAGACATTCAAGCATAAATGTGATTTGGATAAAGTGATTTAAAGATCTCTCTGGCTGCTGTGGAAAGGCAGGGTTGGAGGTTCCCGGAGCAGACCAGGTGTGCCCATAGGCTGGTCACTGCGGGAGTCCAAGACAAAGTTAGTGATGTCTGGGACTCTAGTAGCGGCATTCGGGATGAGTAAAAATCAAGGATGCGATATATACCAAATCAGATTTTGCCATTGAAATTAACAAAAATCTGGTAAAGTTTTTGACTTGAAGGTGAATGATGTCCAGCTTTATAGGTTTGATGGTGTCACTCACTGAGTTTGGGTAGAAGACCAGATTTTTAAGAAATATCAGAGCCAGGCTCAGTAGCTCAGCCTGTAATACCAGCATTTTGGGAGACTGAGGTGAGTGGAATGCCTGAGCCTGCGGGTTCGAGACCCGCCAGGGCAACTGAGCGAGACCTCATCTCTACAATAAATCTAAAATTAGCCGGACGTGGTAGCACGCCCCTGTAGTTCCAGCTACTTGGAAGGCTGAGGCGGAGGATCGTCGGAGCCCACCAGGTTGAGGCTGCAGTGGCTGGGAGCCGCCACTGCACTCCAGTTTGAGTGAGTGAGACTCCAACTCAAAAAAAAAAGAAAGAAAGAAATATCAGTTGCTTACTATTTCACTTAAGCTAAGTTCTTAAGATACATTATTTAATATTCAAGACTATATTATTAGCCATATTTTACAGATGAAGTAAATAAAATTCAGATGGAGTTCAAGATTATAAAAATATATGCATTTATATATAATATCAGTGTGAATTCTAAAACTTTTACTCTCAACTGCTATGCTATACCGTCTCCCAAATAAACTATTTATTTTACAACAAAGGTGCTTATTGTTCTCCTACTTTTATGAAACTGAAAATCTATAACACACTTCATTCAATTTAAGGGTTGAAGCATTATGTAAAAGAGATGCAAAGGAGACAGATAAAATATGCCTTCCTTTTGCTACTTAGAATTCTCTGGAGCCAAAGCTGGAAGAGTAACTAATGAAAGGAAGACTGGATCCATGCCCTCTGGGCTTCCAAGCTTCTTATTCATATGCAGCCATGTGCCACATAAGGACATCTTGATCGATGATGGACCTCATCTATGAAGATAGTCCCATAAGACTATAACAGAGCTGAAAATTTTCTGTTACCTGGTGGCTTTGTAGCGTCATAACATCCTAGTGAAATATATTACTCACGTGTTTGAAACTAGTGTACTGCCAGTCATATACAAGTCAAGCACATACAATTATGTACAGCATATAATACTTACATTTATAATAATTTATAATGAGAATAAACAACGATGTTCCTGGTTAATGTATTTGCTGCACTATACTTTTTTATCCTTATTTTAGAATGTACTCCTACTTACAAAAAGTAGTTAGCTATAAAACAGCCTCAGGTAGGTTCTTCAGGAGGCTTTCCAGAAGGAGGCATTGATAACATAGAAAACAGCTGCATGCGTGTTACTTCCCCAAAGACCTTCCAATAGGATAAAATGTGGAGGAGGAAGACAGCGATACTGATGATTCTGCCCCTGTGTGGGCCTAGGATAATGTTTGTGTTTATGTGTTAGTTTTTAACAAAAATATTTTTTAAGTAAAATAAAGTAACAGAAAAAGGAAAAAGCTTATCAAAAGATATTAAAAAAATTTTTTTTATGACTGTGCAATGTGTTTGTGCTTTAAGCTATTATTACAAAGTGTCAAAAGTTAAAAAAATAAAATAAGTGTGGTGGTCCATACCCATATCCCAACACTTTGGGAGGTCGAAGTAGGAAGATTACTTAAGTCCAAGAGTTAGAGACCAGCCTGAGCAACATAGCGAGGTCTCGTCTCTACAGAAAATCAAAAAATTAGCTGAGCATGGTGGTGTGTGTCTATAGTCCCAGCTACGCTGGAAGCTGAGGTGGAAGGACCGCTAAATCCTGAAGGTCGAGGTTGTGGTAAGTTGTGATCATGCCACCGCAGTCCAGCCTCAATGATAGAATGAGACCTAGACTCAAAAAAGAAAAGAAAAGAAAATTGTATTAATTTAAAAAGTTACAGTAAGCCAGTAAGCAAAGGTCAATGTATTATTGAAAAAAATATATTTTAAAAAATTTAGAAGAGTACAGTTTTTATAAAGTCTACAGTAGTGTACAGTAATATTTTAGGCCTTCTCACTCACTCACCTCTCACTCACTGACTCACCCAGAGCAACTCCCAGTTCTGCAAATTCCACTCATGGTAAGTACCCTAGACAGATGTGCCACTAAAAAATACAATTTATATCATATTTTTACTGTACCTTTTAGATATTTTAAATGCACAAATACTTATTTCATTTTTTACTGTACCTTTTAGGTATAGTAGATGCACAAATATTGCTATGCTACTGTTATATAGTAATATACCGTACAGGTTTGTAGCCTAGGTGCAATAGGCTATACCATATAGCTTAAGTATATAGTAGACTGTACCATCTAGGTGTGTGTAAGTACACTCTGCAATGCTCACACAACAAAACCACCTCATGACAAATTTCTCAGAAAGCATCCCCTTCTCAGAAAGCAATGCATGATTGCATGCAATACTGAGAAGGGAAACAAGGAGAGCTGAATAAGATGTTAATCAGGAAACAAAGCAAGTAGACTGACCAGCTTTGGCTGGGCACAATTTACTGCCCCAGCATCCAACCACACCCATTTCAGATAAACCTGTTAGGCATAATAACTTACCAATGCAGTTCTTCTGATTCTCAGAAATACAAGGTTTCCATTTTTCATCTGTGTCCACGGCTTTTAAAGGAAAACTGGCTATGCATTTTTAAGGTAACATAAAACCTGTAGCCTACCTCTTTCAGGGCTCTTTCTAGCTTCTAGATTTCCCTTCCCAGACTTGCACAGACAGCTCCAGCAGGGCCTGACTATAGAACAAGTTATTTGTACTCATATGAAACTATTAAAATCATCCCCTAGCATCCAACAAAAGCATTTTACTAAACAATGCCTCTGATTATACTGTAATAATAGAGATGCAATTATGTCATCTCTAACTGAAGTTTGAAATTTTGATACTTAAGATGCTGATTATTTTCACATACAAAAAAAGCAATGAAACTATGTGAAACTGTGGAATATTTAGAAGACCAATTTAAAATTTGTTTATACCTAATGAAGGACTGTTCAGCAATATGTATACTGTGCATATTTAATGCGCAAGACTGTTATTGCAACTCCTTCACACAATCTCAAGAACTGTGAATGTACTTGGCATATAAAACATAGGAACTTAAGCACTGAAGGGGATAAATCATTAGATCAAGTTTGTTTTAAGTCATGTAAGTATAAACAAACTTTGAAATTAACACACTTATCTCTTTTAACTATAACTATAGTGTTATAATTAACACATTTAACTACAAAAAGTATAAAGAAGACAGAAACATTATAATTACAACACTTTTAGCACCATGACAAAATAAACTACTTCAGATCAATATAATATAGGTCCTTGACAACTCATAAGAGAAAAAAAATTGGAAGCTATAGATGATCATAAAACATTAATGCATTTGGCATTCTTTTTGTTGTTGTTGTTCACAAGGAAATTAAGTGACTGTGTAGTCATTACTTTTGCACCTTAAAACACCGAGAGTCATGGCAGTCGGGAAGATGGCGGCTGAGCCTGTCAGACTATGCAAGTCTGGGTGTGAGTGAATGAGTGTACGGAAAATTTTGTGTACATGCTGGTGAGGGAGTGGGCATGTGAGTGACTGACTGAGTGAGGATGAGAGAGCCAGCAGACAGGGCTTTCCTGGTGCAGCGGCTGGTACCACAGCTGTTGTGCTTAGACCCTAGTAATTCCCGAGGTGCCATTTTTTTTTAAATCAACAAAACCCTTCCTGGGAAGAAAATGCTGGGAGAGACTAAGTGGGGGCTCATGAGCAAATGGCCAAGCCTCTAGTGCAACAGCTGGTGCTGTAGCTTCTCTGCTTGGTCCCTGGCTCTTCCCAGGTCTCAGAAGCCAAGAGCCATTTTTTTTTTAATGGAAAAAAGTTTTCCTTGAAAAAGTGGCAGGGAGAGCCCATCACCCCAGACTCTGCCTCACCACTGCAACAGAAGAGACTTCTGGTTCCAGACTTTGCCTCACCACTTCAGCACCTTGGCAGGGTACTGGCAGCAGGGGCTGTAGAGAGAGTCCAGAGGCAGAGTCCCATGGAAGAGGACAAGAGAGACACCCACCACCATCTTGAAGGTGGGGCAGGAAAGTGCTCCTGCTCGCTCACCGCAGAGCAACAAACCCGATCTCTGTGACTGGCGGATCAACTATTCAGGGATTGATTGTGACCCAGAGGGAATATCCTGAAAGCACAAACTTTGGAGGGACCCACCAAGTGCTGAGTTCCAGGCACCCCACCCCCTTCCCTGATCCAGCTGTGGCCAGAAAAGGATAAGGAAGGACTCCAAAGAGTTCAGTGGTAAGTCCGGGACTGATCCAAACCCCCTCCTTCCCAGCAATCCTCTGAACATCAGACCCACATAACTGGGCTACAACTGAGAGAGGCAAACCCAGGCGGAGCTTGGAAATCAGTCGCAATAGGAGAACTCCATTCCAGGATCGGTCTGGCTGGGGCACACTCCGAAAGTACATACCTGGGAAAGAGACAATCCTGCACCTCCCCACCAGAGGAAATCTCCCTGACCATATCAGAGTGGGAGGGGAGGACTGCAGCCCCACCCACCTCCACTGCCCATCCTCCTTCCTTGCTCCAGACACTGAGAGTGAAACGGGTGGCTCTGCAGGAGAGACCTGATTAGAAGAACAATTACAGAGACTGCCACAAGAGGGCAGGTTTTTTTTTATTTTTAAATTTTTTTGACTATTTCATCTTTTTAAAGAATATTTTTCCTTTGTGCATGAATGTGTATGTGAGGATTTGATCTGTATCCTCCCAAATTTGTTTTTCTTGTTTTTTTCTTTCTTCTTTTATTTGTTGTTTTCTGTTTATGTGTGTATGTGAATGATTGAGTGTTCATCTTACAATTTTATTGTTGTTGTTGGCTTGTTTTTGCAATTTGGTTTTCTGGGGTTTTTCATTTTCATTTTTTATAGTTTAAGGTGTGTGTCAATATATACGTGAGGGTTCAATCTGAATTCCCTTTCTCCCCCCTCCCCCCGTCTTTCTGTTTTTTCTTCTCTATTAACTTTGTGCTAGGCATGTGTGTGTTTCATTTTCTAGGGTTTTTTTGGTTGTTGTTTGTTTTGTTTCACCTTGTTGTTATTCCAGTGTGTTTGGGGTATGTGTGTGTATGTCTGTGTGTGTGTATTCAATTATTTTTTGCATTGCTTTCTGTTTTGCATCACCATATAGAGTGGTGGTGGGGAGTGGGTATCAGGGAACACATACCACAATCAGTGAACATCTTAATTTGCAAACAGTTTCTAAATCCTAGGACCTCATCCCCTACTTTATTTGAATTTCAAAAAATAAACAGAGAGCAAAGCTTCCCATCCACTGCCCTGTTTCAAAATAGAACAAATCCAGAGCCTGGATAAGGGAAGAATAGAGGACTGAGCAAACATCAGAAGGGAAAGCCTCCCCCACTGACACTGAATAACAGAACTAAAGAGAAAAACAAGTGATCTGTCACAAATGGGGAAAAACCAAAGGAAGACCATAAGCAATTTCAAGTGTACCAAAAACAAAACTCCTGAAAAATCAAACCTTGGTGCCAAACAATGGAAGTTACCAATGACTGACCCCAGAATATGACAAGGATTAGGGAATGGATGGAAAGAGTGAATAAAACACAAGAAAGAAAAGATGCAACACTGAAAAAACTTGTAGCAGAGATTTTGGCAATAAAAAATTTTATCCAGGAAATAAATAATAAGATGACAAGCATGGAAAGAAAAATTATTCTAGCCAAAGAAAGAATCTCAGAACTTGAAGACCAGAACATGGAATTAACCCAATCTGTAAAAAACATAGAAAGAAAACTCAGAAAGAAAGAACAAAGCCTATAAGAGATGTGCAATTATATCAAGAGGCTGAGCCTATGCCTGACTGGTATTCCAGAAGAAGAAAGGGAAATGGAGAACAACTTGGAGCAAGTATTCCAGAAGGTAATCCAAGAAAATTTCCCCCATCTCACCAGAGATGTACCAGCCAAGCACAAGAGATACAGAGAACCCCCATAAGACATCAAATGGGAAGACCAACCTCTAGACACATAGTAATTTGCCCACACAAAACAGGCACAAAAGGAAAAAACCTAAAGACAGTAAGAGAGAAAGGTCAGACTACCTACTTGGGAAAGACTATCAGAATAGCAGCAGATCTATCAACAGAAACATTACAAGCAAGAAGGAACTGGAGCCCTATAGTCAAAGTCCTCAAAACAATTTCAAGCAAGAATTTCCTATCCAGTGAAGTTCAGCTTCATCAGTAATGGAAAATTAAAATCCTTCCCAGACATCCAATCCCTGAGAGATTATGCAGCTTCCAGACCAGCTCTACAGGAGACACTTAAAAAGGTGTTAATTACAGAAGAAAGAAAAAAAAAAAAGAATGACCACACAAATCTCAAGAGAATAGCAGAGCACAGATCAACAGAGAATACAGCGCCACAAGAAACTTGAAAACACACACATACATCAACCCCAAAACCGAAAAGAAAAAGAAAAAAAGTTTATAAGAACCTCATGACAGCATTAAACAATCACATTTCAATAATCAGCCTGAATGTGAATGGATTAAAAGCACCACTGAAAAGACACAGAATGGCAAACTGCATAAGAAAATGACCCAATTATTTGCTGCATCCAGGAGACTCATCTAAATACAAGGAACGCACACAGACTCAGGGTTAAAGAATGGAAAATGAGTCTCCAGGCAAATGGATCACAAAAGAAGAAAGCAGTTGTGATCTTAATATTAGACA
>CAUYQG010022996.1:0-25526 GCA_963574415.1 Tarsius wallacei
AGTGCAGTGGCCGCTCCCGGCCACCGCAGCCTCGACCTGCTGGGCTCCGGCGATCCTTCTGCTTCAGCCTTCCAAGTAGGTGGAACTACAGACGCGCGCTATCATGCCCAGCTAAATTTTTTTGATTTATTGTAGAGATGAGGGCTCGCCAAGTTGCCCACGCCGGTCTCGAACCCGCGGGTTCAGGCAAATCACTCACCTCGGCCTCCCAAAGCACGGGATTACAGGCTGAGCCACTGAGCCCGGCCCTGTGTTTTATTTGGTAACATTCTTTTGGTAAGAATGTACTAATGGGCTCTATTTGGTAACTCCTAGTTGTATAAATTCTTTCTCTCCGACTCATATGGCAAGAATCATATCTTAAATTTTCTTTCTTGGTGCAGAATTTTAGCTAGACTTACTATTATAGTTTTATTATGGTTACCAACTCCTATTAATAGTAGTAATACTTGTAGATTCATTAATAGAGACTGAGGGTCCAGTGGAGTCTATGGGTCCCTCCGAACACACTCACGTGTGTGAGAGTGCAATTAAATGAATCTCATGATTAGACCATGAGGAGAAATGTTCAGAAAACAGTGTGACAACATGTTTTTAAGTTGGTGAAAGTTTGTGACTGTTAAAATGTCAGCATATTGCTTATTTTAATATTTTGACTCAACCACAAAGCTTTCTCTTATTAGGAATTTCAACTCATTAAGAAACTGAAGCGGGCCCTTACTGGCTCCCTCAGAAAAACGCTGAACAAACAGATGGGCCTTGCTTGGAATGTCAACTGCCAAGAGCCCTGCTCCTGCTGATGAGGGCTGTAAATTTTATGGACGACCCTTCTGGAACGAAGGCTCTAAAGCTCTGCTGCCCAGTTTCCCCAGGGAGTTGCAGCTGGAAATAACAAAGCCAGAGCCTATCTTTATTGCATTATTGCTTTCTTTGGAAAATCCAATGTCCAGTCACACTAACACAATGAGTCAGTCTACTCTTCATGCGCTTAACATTTTCTGCTCCTAACTTAGCTGTAATGATTGCTATCAAGATCTAACATTTTCAGAAATGGTACTCATGATCCAGACATCTTTCTCTGCTAGCAAATAATTGCTGTGGTATTAGCTATTCCCCATGTATTGAAGGATTTCTCCCTTACTACAGATTAATCTCAAGCAACTCTGCAAATGCTCCTGTACTCAAGCAATCTATAATTTGTGCAAATGAGGCTCTGAACAGAGATTTGTTAAACTGAATTCTGTAAAAAGCATAATGATTTTCTGGGTTGGCTTGAAAGATGTCTTGGAATTTGAACATATCTGTCTTTTTAAGACATCATTTTAATCATTAACAATGGGTCAACTTGATTTGACAGTGAATTACCCATCTCTCGTCTTTTTCTCCAGAGTTTTAGTCATTTCTGCCAAAGAATGATGAGTCAAGGACACCTTGTAATTGCCCAAGTGGTTATAATGTCCTGCTTTGGAAATATTGCATATTGAATCACATGAGATTGTTGGTATTTAACTATTTTTTTGTTTACAAAGATGGCAGTTTTATATGGTTCAGCCTGAGACATCTTTTGTCCTGTGTCTGGTAAGAGTTAGCTGGACTTCATGGCGTGGACAGAAAAGAAGTGCTTCCCGTGACCTCTGCCACCATCTCTGTGTCAACAAGGAAGTAGGTGGGCTCAGTGCCTACTCATCTCTTGCTTAGCTTGGGAAGGACAGGGTAGACATGGTGATATCCCCAGAGGGGCTTCATTTTATGGATAAATGTGCCACTATGTTTAATTGTTGTTTCTCTTCAGTAGCTCATCTTATTATTATTATTTCTTGTCATCTCTTTCCTCCCCAGTTGCTGCTCATTTTATGGGTCTCTGTACCTTTAGAAAGCAACCAAAATCATATTAAAGAAGCTTCTTGCCATCAGCATATGACTTCAGTCTTTAAAGCTTTCCTTGATAGTGTCATAAGGAATTTTCTTTTCAGACAAAGCTAAAGAAAATAAGATGTGGTGGAAATTGGGTAAATCTAGCTTGTAAACATCCAGGAATCCTTTTATGATTTCATAGCAGCAAAGATGCTATGTCTTGCATTTTGCACACAGGATTCTTTTCTTCTGAGGAGGTAGCCTATTATTTATGTGTTGTGGCCCCTGAAGTGACTTTGGGAGAAGGTGAAGAGTCATGGGCACTCAGCATTGGTAGAGGAATAAGGAAAGAAGTGACTTTTGTGCCTGTATCTGATCACTTGGATTCATGCTGCAGTAAATTTGCTGCCTCCTGGGTATCTGCCTACAATAATAAAATACTAGATCAGGAAGTGACCTTAAAAATTATCTAGGATAATGGCTGTTCTGTTTGCACATGCAAAACAGAAAAATATTATGAACTGTCTTCTAGAAGAGGTTTATTTGTTTGCTTGTTTATTTGTTTATTAGAGTTGGTATCTCACTCTGTTGCCCAGACTGAGTGCAGTGGCATGATCAGGGTTCCCTGCAGCTTGAACCTCCTAGACTCAGGCAATCCTGCCTCAGCCTCTTGAGCAGCTGGGACTACAGGCCTGTACCACCACACATGGCTAATTTTTTTTTTTTTTTTGGTAAAGGTGAGGTCTAGATCTGTCTCAAACTCCTGGGCTCAAGCAATCTTCTTACCTCAGCCTCCTAAAGTGCTGGGATTACAGGTGTAAACCACCACACCCGGCCAGAAGTGGTTTTATGTTCAATTTTAGAAGGTTTATGTAGTCCTTGCAGAAGCATGCACTCCAGGCTAAGACATTTTGACTTGGGAGTCCTACCACCTTATTTTATATGTGGGCATATCAAGGACCAGGGAGATGGAGTGACTTGCCCCAGCTTGTAGAACTTTCTGTTGTAAACTGGAGAGAGACTGACACTCAGTTCTAATGACCCCATGTGTGGTTCCCTTTCCTCTTTCCTTGAGTGTTGGGTTATAGGCCTGGCCTTCAATCCTTTGCTTCATGCAGAACCCCATGAAACCAAACTGAGCAAGGAGGTAGGAGAAGTTGATAAAGGGAGATTGCGTGGGATCCCCCACTTTAAAATTATGCAACCAGGAGACCTAGGCAGAGGCTGCACCAACAGCATTAATGAATTTGGTCCATTTGTTGAAAAAAGGTTTCAGCTCTTTAGACAAAATATCAAATCCTTCATGTTTTTAGTTCTTTTAGGCAAAATGGCAAATCACTCATTTTTTTCAATTTGATTCATCAGCCCGTGCTCTATTGTAGTTTATTCTTGTTTCTGTAAGTGCATCAGCACCAAAATCGGCCTGTGTCTTCTTGCTTTTTTTAGTTATCTGCAAAAAACAGCTGAATCAAAGGTCAGAGTTTAAGGAAATTATTTCATTGACAATATTATATATTTACTGAACCTCAACTTTATCCTGGCATTATCCCTGCCTGGTGGGTTTTGAAAACAGAAATGTCACTGGTTTGGAAGGCTTTTTCAAGGCAGAGATTACTATGGATTAGATCCTTGTCTAACTGGTTTTGTTTTTCAGCCTTCAATGCTAGAGAGATGAAGAAGAAAGATGGAGATACGATCACTCGCGGGCTAGCGTTTGTTTCCTGACACATACTCCACATATTATCAGCAGAAAGGGAAACAGTCACTGTTGGTGCTTTGCTGGTTCTCTGCAGGAGGACTTTGGGAGAGGCCAGGAACTCCTCTTGGCTCACTTAGTCTCTGGCCCTATAAGTGATCTGGGACAAAGGAGGCCTCAGTGTCTCCCAACTGTAAAATAGAAAAATAAAATGTACCCATCTGTAAAGTTTATACAAGAGTTCAGTAAAAAGCTCCCGTCCCCCCAAACAAATAAAACAAAATGAAAGTCAGGGGTAGCCACACAGGGTAGGAGAATTCACACCTTTTATTATAACACCACATTTCAGCCTTGTGGTTTTTTTCCTTTAGGCTCACAGGGAAACAGAGTATCATCAGTAATGTTTCCATATGCTGCTGTATATTACCCTCATTACTTTTTCTGGGATAGTTTTCTTTCTTTAAATTGATTCAGGATTTTTATTCGTTACTTGAGCAAATTGTTTTTTAATTTTCCTTTCCTTGCTATGTTGCTCAGACTGGTCTCGAACTCCTGACCTTAAATCATCCTCCCTCCTTGGCCTCCCAAAGTGCTGGAATTACAGGCATGAGACACTGCACCTGGCCCCTGAGTACATTTTTAAATGATTAAAAAAAAAAAGCTAGCATTGTTTAACCTAAGTAGTGGATAATGATAACAAATGAACATATAACTATTAAGCTAAAAATGATTGTGTACACTTAAAATCATTTTGCACACAGAGTGTGTGTGCCTTCCTTTGAGATACCTGGTTTTGTGTTGAGAAACTGAGATGTGACTCCTGGCTTGGGGATGGAGCAACAATATGGACCTCTTGGACCTCTAGGAATGCAACCTGATGGGGCAGTTTTATCTCCAGGCGCAAATCAGGGAGAGGAGAATGGAGAAAACTGTCCGGCTCACACACTTCAAACTAATGACACCGTGTAAGCTCCTTAGCAGCTGCAAAGAGGCCTGCTGAGCTGTCCCAGAGCCTCCCTGCAGAGGCTTGAATTTGCTGGGAAGGTGTCCCAACAGCCTTCTCTGGCTTCGCCCAGTCCTGCCCTCTCCTTCCCCACTAGCTTGGTCTCAGGCTATGGCACCTTTGAACTTTTGGCTCCGGTCACCTGGTTTCCTTTGGTGTCTTCGCCCCCTCCATCACTCAGCATGTTGATTTCTGCTTTGGTCATTATTGTTTGGCCCTTCTCTCTTAAAGGACCTGGGGCTTGAGCTGCCAGATTTATGGGGGAAGCCCTAGTCTTTTTATAGCTTCTCTCGCTGCCTTCTTTGATTCCATTAATATCCCATCAGTGGAGTGCAGAGTGTTGCTACTCCCTTCGCCTTGCTCAGCCTCAAGCGCTGACCCAGTTACCGGGGCAGGAGCTCCCGGCGCCACTGCCTGTCTACACTCCAAGACTCAGCGTGGGCTCGAAGTTAGAGTGACCCGTACAGTGTGTTCCTGGTGGGGGTTTAATACAGGGAGGTTTTTGCTGTTTTTTGCAGTCAGATGATGAGCTACGTGCTTGGAAAAGAGCCTTGGAAAAAGAAAAACCAGAATGAGCAGCCTTTTCCTGTTGATTTAGACACACTAGGTGGCCAGGCCAGCCCCTGACCTGAAGGGAGGCCTCAGTTTTCTCCTGTGTGAGTGAAGTGGATGGAAAGGAACGGGAGTCCATGGGCCTTCTTGCTTCTTTTTCTGCTGTGTCTTCTGAGCTGAGGCCAGCATTTGCCCGGTTTTAGTCTGGGCAGGCTCTTGGTGTCAGGTGGGGCCAGGGCCTAGGTCCAAAGCTGAGGTGCCTTCTTCCTGCTACTGGAGGTCAGCTGCAGGGAGGGAGCTGGCCTGTCCAAGCCTTGGTGGTGAGTGAGTCCTAGAGCTGGGGCAGCCTCTGTGTGGAGCCACTGCAGAGGGTGAGGTGCGATCCCTTGGGGGGCTGCTGGAAAGAGAGTCTGTTCTCACTGAGACTAGAATGAGAGAGAACAGGAGCAAGTTCCGCCAAGTTGTGTGGCCTCTGATGCAACCCTTGGCCTCTCTAAGCTTTATTTATTGTCAGTTGTAAAAATCTGTGTGAAGGGGAGGCCACAGGTTCCTCCAGCATCAACGTTCTTCAAGTTCATGAGTCTAAGACTCTGTATTTTTAAAATAATTTTATGTCTCCAACCGTCAACCCAACAGCCAATCCATACCCTCCTCACTATTAGCAGACTTGCTACCTACTTTACTCAGAAAATGGAGGTATACTACGAATGAGGCATCTTCACATTACTCAGGGGCAGGGGCAGGAAATGTCATATTGCACAGTTTTTTTTTTGTTTGTTTGCTTTTTGTTAATTCAGATTTAAGGCTCTCTCCTCTCCAGAATGTGTCTGTATAGCAGCCATTATTGGAGGCTCTGCTCTCGAGGGACTCTCAGGCATCCCTGGAGGATGGCTCAGTCCATCAGATTGTAGGAGAGAAGTCTCCCTTCTCCAGCATATCACAGTCCCTGCTTAGTTTATTGCCTGGGCCAGGAAAGTCTACTCAAAAGTTGGAGACTCTATTTTTAAGCGCACCCCCCCCAGTCTATCCCCTCCTCCCCTGGTGCAGCTTGGGCAAGGTGACCTGGTTCTCATGACTGGGGAGCGTGGGACCCCCCTCAGAGGGGGCCACCCCATCAGAGGCCCAGTCATCTTTAGGGAATTGCATTGGAAGGGCCTGGCTTTCAGCCACATTCACAACTTGCCACTGACCCTCTTTCAGAAAAGCCACCTGCAGGTTCCTTCAAATACAATGCCACCTCCTTAGGTATGAACATAGTCACACAGTAGACATAGTTGTGACCGTTTGCAGAATCCTGAATAAATGACCACTTAAGGCAAAAGCCTGGCGGGGAACCACTACCTCAGTGTCTCAGAAACTCATTTTCCACCCAAGGGCATAAAAGTCATCCCCACCCTAAGAGGCAAGATCTGGAGCTAACGACACAAAGGCTGACTTGTTCATTCATTGGAGACTCTACTACAGGAATAAGAGCAATTTCAAAAATAGATATCTATAACTTATCCTGCCACAGAAGCAATTAAGGTCCTTTGATTTCTTAACCCTCCCACACCCCTCGTTATCTTTCTCCAGCTTTGGAAGACACAGTGCCTGCTCTTGCTCCAGTCTGACCCCAGTTGCTCAAGCCAAGTTCAGGCACCCCAGCCATCTTCCCTCTTGAAGCATCAACCTTTTGTCTTGCAGGGGTGTGTTCCCTTGTAGTTATTTATCTCCCACCCATTCACTAATAAAAAATCAAAAACTACCTTTGGCCCGTGTCCCCGGAGCAGTGGTCCCCAACCTATTTGGCATCAGAGACTGGTTTTGTGAAAGACAAATTTTCCACGGACCAAGCTGGGATGGGGGGAAGTGCAGTAAAACCTCAATGCTAATGTGAATCTGTATTTGAAGACACTCCCCAGCACTAGCATCACGGCCTCGGCTCCACTTCAGATCATCAGCCATTAAGTTCTCATAGGGAGTGTGCAACGTAGATCCCTCACGTGTGCAGTTCACAATAGAGTTGGTGCTCCTATGAGAATCTAATGCCCCCACTGATCTGACAGGAGGCCCAGCTGCACTAGCCCGCCACTCACCTCCTGCTGTGCAGTCCAGTTCCTTACAGGCCATGGACTCGTACCAGTCTGCAGCTCAAGGCTTGGAGACCCCTGCCCTAGACAATGCCCCGTCTCTTCTTTGATTTCATCCAAACATCTTAAAAGAATAACCTGTACTCCACAGGAGCACTTTGTGGACCATTCACTCTGCACTCCTGCAATTTGACTCCTGCTCTGGTGAAGGCCACTTGGATTCTTCTAGTTACAAAGTCCAGTGGACGATTTCCAATCTCTGTCTCGCTGTACACTTCCGGGGCATTTGGCAATGTTGACTCTGTGCACACTGGTCCTACAGTCATATTAGACCCTCTCAGTTTGCCTTACCTGTTTCTTCTCAACCCTTTACCCACCTCTTACATGCTGGGGTCACCCAGGTGTCTGGTTTAGCTCCCCAATCATTATTGAGACTCTCGCGCCTGGCATGACTTTCTAATTCAATTTCCAACTCAGATGTCTCCTGCAAGCTTCAGAATCACCAAATTCATCACCAGCTTGGGTAGCTTTGCTCGGACAGTCTTTAGATATTTCAGATTCAATTCCTCAAAAACTAAACGTAACACTTTTCTCCAGCCTCAGCCTCTATTTGTTGTTTCACTCTCTCTTTACTTAGTGACAAAAGTGATAAAATGTCAACTTTGATTTTTCTCTCCTCCTCACCCCCTTTCTTCATCCATTTGATCATTAGGACCTGGTAGTTTTCCCTCTTGTGAATTTCTCGGTCCCATCCTTTCTGTCCCTTTCCTACCACCACTGCCCTACCTCAAGTGCTCCTTCTCTTACTTGGACCAATATGGCAGTCCCCTTCTGGTCTCCTGGTTTCCAGACTTCCTCCCCTGCACTCTGCTTTCTCCAGGGCTCCATGGTTTCTAGACTTGCCCCATCCACTAAGTGGCCTCCTTCTTTCTAGACTTACTCCCCTGCACTTTGCTCACTCCGGAGCTCTCTGAATGATTCATATATAAAACCCAAATCTGACCTAGTCCTCCTCTGCTGAAGGTATTCTGGATCTCTGCAAGGAAGTTCAGCCTCCCTCTGAAGCCTCAGCTCTGACCACTCCCTGCCCGGCATTTTGACTCCAGTTCTCAGCCCATGGTAGTTGTCTGCAAGTATTTTATTCTCTCTCTGTTCTTTGTTTCTGCTTTTACTTATAAACATGTTGCACTTCAGACTGTTTGGTTAGTATAACAAGAAAAGTTTCAAGTTCATTTTATATTCCTGCTTGGGAAGGGAGAAAGAGAAAAAGCCCCTAGCTAAATACACATTTCAGTCGCTTTCTTTCCTAACACAGCCAAAAAGTGTACTGGGCTTGAGATATCTGTGTGTCCTGTTTGATTTAAAGCTGTTGGTAAGTATGCCAGACGTTTTAGGTTTTAACTCCAGGGAGCTCTTCTAAACCCTGGAGAACCTGTCTGTTCTGAAGAGTGCACTGCCCTCTAGAGGCTTCCACTGGAAGGAACATATCAAATTCAACGTATTCTGCAATTTCTCATGTGAAGTAAATTTTACCGTAAGACCGTCACTGTTCCTTATCCAAACATACTTTTCCAGATATCAAATTCTGATTCACAAATTTCTTATTTAAGAATAGTGTTTGGGGAGAAAGCACACGTTGGGTCTCAACACTCAATTTGGAGTTAGGAGGCTTGAGTTCTAGTCCTGAGTCTCCTGTTAATGTCAGAGGACTTAGATATTAAGTCTCACGTCTGTTATTCAAGGGGTGGAAGACTCTACCCCAAAACTGTGAATCACCAGAAAGTATACTTTGAGAGGTGTTTTATTAATTCAGGAAATATTTACTATGCACTGAGTATATGCAAAGCACAAAGGCAAGAGCTGTTTTGCAGAAGTTATGAGTTTACATTTGATCTTTACAATGGCAAATGAAAAGTATTTTTAAAAAGTCACTTGAAAGACATTTGGGATAACAATGTAAATTGATGGATTTAACCCTGATACCATGAAAATGACTTACTGTGAGGTTTCTGAGTCTGTTCTGATATTCTGATATGAGAGCAGAAATGAATCATACAGTCTCTCTCTCTCTCTCTCTCTCTCACATACACACATTTTAATTTTATTTTATTATTTTATTTTATTTTATGAATTGTGGTCTCACTCTGTCACCCCAGCTGGAATACAGTGGCACGATCATGATGATCACAGCTCATGGCAGCCTCAACCTCCTGAGCTCAGATAATCCTTCTACCTCAGCATGCTGAGTAGCTGAAACTACAGGTGGGCACCACCACACTCGACTAATTTTATTTTTTAATTTTTTTTTGTAGAGACGAGATTTCAGTATGTTGTTGCCAGGCTAGTCTCGAACTCCTGGGCTTAAGCAATCCACCCACCTCGGCCTCCCAAAGAGTTAGGTTTGCTCTGGTGCAAACCTCATTTAGCCTGGTTTTCCCCTTCCTATTTTCAACCAATAGATGAAAAAGAAAGTCTTTTATTTAGCAGTAAGAGCCAACTATCATCATATTACATATCTATGTAACAGTGACTAATAATAGATAAAATTGTATTTTATATACTTTATCTTACTATGCCAATTGATATAGAATTTCCCATTATGCTAGAGAAAGGGAAAATTTAATAGGAACCCATTTATGTCCATAGCCACACTGGGAGGATGATGCCACAAAGCCCGGAACAAGGCAGCCTGGAGACAAGATGTCTGCATTCCTGTGATTCCACCCATGCTTGGAGGAATCAGGGCCATCACGTGGCTCTTCTGTAATGCAGGTAGCCTCATTTGTATACTATATTTTTCATGTTCACCTGTGTGGAGTTCAGTGTTAATGTTCTCTTTGGCATCTGCCTTCGCCAAGTACAATGCTGGACTGTGGTGGGAATTCAGCAATCTAAGTAGATTGACCTTTTTCTCAGTTACAGATGAAGATACCTTTGGACCTGATTCTTGAGACCAAGTCAGTCATTTTATCTCTCTCTTTATTAGTTTGCTCTCTGTGACTTTACAAAGTTCTCTAGGCATTATCAAGGAGATATAACTAAGATAGTACTCCGGATATTTTGAACACATATGAGGCACTGATACTTGAAATTTTCTTTCTTATGCTTCCATAGCTACGTAATGGACAAGTAATCTTTAATTTTTAAAAATTGTTTTTGGTCTCAGCCTAGTCTTCCCAGTATTCCTTGCTTGAGGCACAGCTACGAAGTAAGTTTTGAAATGAGAAATTTCTAGAAGTCAATAGGTTTGACTAACATTGTCTATATTTTTGTTCCCAAAAGAGGAGGCACAAGAGCGGTGAGATAACAATCACTAAGAAATTCTTGGCATCGTCTACTAAGCCTTAGACTGAAACATCAAAAAACAAACAAAAAAACCCCCCACCTATTTGTATTCTGCTCTCATAATTCAAATGCATGTGTGCACTTCAAATATTTCCATTTCAAATATTGTTAAAGACTGCTCATTTTTACATAGTTCTTTGAATTATGACTTAATGCTATCTTCTACCTTATGCTGTTTGACTTCTGCTTCCTTCATGCTCTGCTTCATTTATTATCCTCTTTTCCCTTCCTTCTTCCTTTGTAATCCTTGTTTACTAGATTAATAGAACTTGTAAATTTCACTGGGTGTGGTTATAATCTAGATAACTCACAAGTTCTAATAGGCATATTTAGATAATAAACGTATTGAACACCAAGTCTGCAGTGGGAAAAGTTGATCACATCACTTCTCCTCCAAACAAAACTGCTCTGAGATCTAGTCTCAAGAGATTCCCTATTAAACATGTAGAAATGTTAGTTGGGATGGTCTTGCCTCTCATTCTGAAGCATATTCTATTGTTCTTCCTAGAGGTGAACCCCTGGGAAGCAGGTGCTTCGGGAGCAATGGATTTCCTGCCCAGAGGTGGGGTTTATTGGGAAAGCAGCAAAACATCCTGTTCCTGGGAGATGTTTTGTCTGGTTGTTTGTGCTCTAGAAACTTGGCTCCCGGTGTTCTTGCTCAGACCTTTGGACCTTGGTGAAGCTCCTTCTCAAGTTTCTGTCTTGCTCTAGGTGCCACTCTGGCTCTGAGATGGTGTAGTTATTTGTGTGTGGCAGTGGGCACTGCTCTGAGTGCCTCCCAAGCATTTGCCCATGGGCGCGCTGCTAAATTTCAGCGACAACAACAGAATCTGCACTTGACTTGGAGATAAAAACTATTACTTGAAGAAAGAAGTAGCAAAACATATTTTCTAATACTTGCTAACATAATGAAGGGCCAAGTGTCCAGTTTTAAGGGTGATGAGTAAAGTTTTTGGCCACTGCTGGATACCAACACCAAGTACTTCAGTCTTGCAACTTGATTTGAAAAGCACGTGCTCGAAGAGCATTATCAGAAGCGTTTAACCACATGCTACCCAGAAAATATGATAACACATGGCCCCAAGAAAATTATTTACACCTCTTGGTACTTTGGTATCTGTATCTGTAAAATTGGATAAAATGCAAAAACAGTATAAGTAGGGAGGAAGGGATGGGGGCAAGGGTTGAAAAACCACCCATTGGGTACCATATTTACCTCTCGGGTAACGGGCTCAATAGAAGCCCAAACCTCACCATCACACAATATATCCATGTAATAAACCTGCACATGTACCCCTTGAATCTAAACTAAAATAAAATAAGAAATATAAATAACTAAACCTTTTTTACTGGGGTTTTGTGAAGGATCTCAGCTAGACTTTGTGAAGCATTATAAGTTTCCTGGAAGGCAGCCCTTTATAAATTCAGAGTATTGCTATTTGCTAATTATTGGTCATGACCTTGCACACTGAAGGTGGAAAATGGAAGAGTGGAAGAGTTAAGTGATTAAGCTAAAATCATGCACTGAGCTGGAGAAAACCCACAGTATAGAGAGATCCAGATTTGTTAAATTGGAGGAACACAGGCATATCTGGACAAAGCACCAGGGATTAAGTGACAAAGACACCAAACATAAAACTTGAAGTCATCTGGGGAAAAGATTACCACCACTATACAATATGTCCATGTAATCAGTATGTGGGTGTACTCCTCAAATCTAAAAAGCAAAGCAAAGCAAAACAAAACAAAAACCTTTGAAGTTATAGGCATGTAGTCAAATCCTTGCTAAATGCAGATGGATTCATACCAGTCCTTGCCTTTAGAGGAAAGCTAAGATGAGTCCTGCTCAGGAGAGAGGCTCTTCTGTGTTTGACTTAGTAGGTGATCTTCTGAATCCAACACTACAGAGAACATAGTAAGTCCAGTAAACTAAGTGTGACGGTCTCTCCAGGGCGGCCCTCTAGGAATTTCCTCTAGGTGCCTGATAGAGACAGGTGGACTGGCTGTAGGCAGGAACAATGTGCCTGAACTCTGTGTGTTGTGATCCTATCTTCAACCCTCATACACTTAAATCTTGCCTGTGTTCTTGGTCTTTCAACCTGGAACGCATCACAGAAAGACTTTATGGCCATCGGTTATGAAATAGGAAACAACGTCGGGACAAGATGTTCCAGGAAACCAGCGTTAAGAGAAGGAAGGAAAGCCAGGCCTTTGCTGTTTGCCTCAGGGTTATATTCTGTGACACACAATGGCCACAATTAAACAAGGACACAGTGTTATCTAATTTATACTGTTGTCTTCCCAGGATCTGGAACATTTTCTGCAGGAGTCTACCTTTATCTCCAGAAGCCTCTGGCAAATAGTTCCATTGCAGCTCAGATTCTTCTGTTGAAGGAACTTGATCCTGAAAGCAGCTAGCTCCTTCTGCCTTCAACTTCTCCCCTCCCCCGCACCCTGCTCCCAATCCAAGTTGGTTAATTTGTTTTCCATCTTTGTTCCAAGCCTTACTGGTCTGGTTCAATTTTTATTTCTGCTAAGTTTTAATGAGTTAGTAACTCAGTGATCTAGGCTATGAATCTCTGGAACTGTGGGCGGATAGTAAGGATTGAATCAGCTTGTTGGCTCCTAATAGACTCTGAAATTCAGTAACATTCACGGTGTGTTTATTCACTCTGGTGACTGACGGGTCCCAGTAAGAGAAATGACCAAAAGAGAAGAATCCAGTCAAATCCTCTTTGGATGCCTGAGAGCTGTAGGTGTTGATCTCAGCTGCATAACCTCTCATTGAAATATCACCCTTCAAAGGTGGATGTTACTCCCCACTTTGACTATCACTCGCTTGGCTTTACAAGAGACTTTCACATCTTCCAAGCCAATAAGCATGTAAGCATGTAAGACTTGCTCCAAGCTGAATGAAGTATACTATGACCATTTTCCAATTAGAATTAACTTATATTACGGCTATAAATCTATATGTGGAACTTACTTTACTGAATGAATGATAATGGGAACTCACTGAATAGTCTGTAATTCATATCCTAAATCTACCATTGCTATATATGTCTAGGGAAGCACTAGTGAGTATACTTGAGATGCATTTGAAATGGGGAAAAAAATAACAGAATTAGTTCAGTAGATAAATCCTGAAAACTATATTTTCTGAAATCCAAATATCTCTAAAATTACATACAGAAGGATAATTTGTGTACAGCATGTAAATAACTATGAATCTCAGTGGGAATAATTTGTATTTTAATTGCTATTGGCAATGGAGAGAGAGTTATGTCTTCTTATTTGTCACCTCATCTGTAGAATGACTTACCATAAATTCAATTTAATTTTTTATCTTAAAAGTGTTATACTAAAACATCTTGGTCACAATCTCCTGTCTGTCAGTCAGTCTGTCTGTCTGTCTCTCTCTCTCTTTCTATGTCTCTCTGTCTGTCTCTGTCTCTTGCTCTCTCTGTCTTTTCCCCTTTCTCTCTCCCATCCTCCCACCCCAATGTTTTGGTTTGTTTGGTTTGGTTTGGTTTTTTAAAATCCAAAATCAATGTATAACTGAATAAGGCTCAAAATACTATGCCTGAAATCTACTTTCCTGAAAGCCAGCCTGAAAGTCGAATTAGAAATAACAATTTTCTTTTTGAATTTGAAGTCTCATTAGCGTAAGTGCCAGGATAACAACCCACAGTCTTCCTTAATATAGTGGTTCCCATTTACATACTGTATCCTCAAACCACCTCTATTATAACTCTCTGAGTGTTTTTATTTCAAATGGTACATCTTTCACCTAAATAAACTTTCTTTAGATAGAACTTTTAGATAATGACTTCAAGTGAAAAACCAGTATCCCCTGGCACAATAGATAATAACCAGGAAAAGAAATAATGGGAAAAAACCAATTACTGAATTTTAGCTAAAAACTTGGGCCTACCAAAAAACAAAAACAAAACAAAGCAAAAAAGCAAAAACAAAAAACTTGGGCCTACCAAGGCATCGAGCCTAAATTTTTCTCTGTTTTTTAGGTGTTAATCGAGATCTTTGGACATTTTGAGGAGTACAGGGAAATGGAAAAGGAAAAAACTTTCTCACAATGTGACTTGCTATTTATATATTCTTTCAACCAAAATTATCTTCACCTTAGAAAACAATACCTCAATACAATCACCTTAAATACCCTAAGTTTATCGATCGAGGGTGGTAGTGTGCAATTCTCTATTTCCCCAAGATTCATCTTTCTCTTGGGGATTCTCACTAATTAGAATGGCTGCTGCTGCCTCCACCATGATGCCCCCCAGGTGTGCTTTCCTGGACATTCTGGCTCAAGAGAACACAGGCCTCCTTCCTCAATTCCTCTGAAGACACCTGAGAAGAGACTGGAAATTTAAATATGACCTTATAGGTAGATGGAATAACAAAAAGGACATCAAGAGAATGACTTAATTTATTTGCTTTTTTGCCTTTGATTAGGGGTTCCTCTGAGGCAGTGATTCACCAACTTT
Organism: Tarsius wallacei; assembly: GCA_963574415.1. Taxonomy (NCBI): domain Eukaryota; kingdom Metazoa; phylum Chordata; class Mammalia; order Primates; family Tarsiidae; genus Tarsius; species Tarsius wallacei. The sequence goes on from CAUYQG010022996.1 coordinate 15,022, forward strand.
TGGCATGTATAGAAATCACCTGGAAGGCTTTTTAAAACACTGAGTACTGGGCTCACCCCCAAAATTTCCAATTCAGCAAGACTGGATTGGGACCTGAGAATCTGCATTTTGAACAAGTACCCAGGTGAGGCTGAGGCTGCTGATCTGACAGTCATACTTGGAGAACCACTGTCCTTAGGAGACCTAGTGTCTTCTGTCTCCCTGCCTTTAAGTCAGGCCCATATTTTAGGTTTGTCGGGAGTCTCATTGAGGGACAGATCCTAATTCTAAAATAGAAAAGCAGTTTCCTTAAATAAGATTGAATTGGATTCTCTCTCTTTTTCTTCTCACAAGCTGTCATAGGTGGGCTCTTCCTCTATAGATATTCATGTGCCTCCCTCTCTTTGAGGTCACCCAACCGTATCTCTTCAACTCTAATCTGTGTATTTCCCACATTCTCACATCTCTGAAAATGGGATGTATTTCACAATCATGCTGCAAATGCCTGAGCCTCCAGGAATACAGTTGTAGTTGTTCATAGTTGTGTGCATTTTTGGTACTGCATGAGTTGATTTCATTGCCATTTAAAATGTCTTCAAAATTATGACACTGTAATTGAGCACTGAGACAAAAAGTTATTGTGTATGAAGAAAGGTGTGGGAGTAGGGCAATGGGTCAATATCTGGTATTGAAGCAAATATTTTGTCTCTAGAAGAATGATCACAATTTCATATTTTTAAAAACAGCTATAACAGTTTTATTTTGTAACAGCAACATTTACAATACACCCATACAACATTTGCAATTATTTCAAGGATGATGAAATATTTTAACCTCACTTTAAAAAAGGGCATTTATAGATTTTTAAAATTCTTTTAAGGGGTACACGAGCAAAAAATGTGAAGATCTCAGCTCCAAACTGCAATTTTCCGAATGGATCTCACAACACTGACATATGGCCAAAACAAATTCTTTAACTAATCATGGCAAAATGAGAAAGGAAGGACAATTTATTGACTGTTTTAAATGGTGCTAAATGTTTTCAGTTTAATGTTCTGCCTTATAGTCGGAAATCAGATATTTTTCTACTTTTTTTTCCTCAAGGGAGGAAACTTACAATATTTTTAAGGTTCAAAATAATGATGTTATTACATAACAGGATTTTTTTTCTTTTCTACATTTCCTTTTAAGGCAAATATTATGTGGTTGACAAGGTCTGCATCAGGAGACAGGGTCCGCATAAGTGGATGAAGCTTGATTTCCTTTTGCTACTGAGAGACACACGTGTGGCTCTTAAAGAGGAAGAAATTACCAAATTCCTGAGAATTTGTGAAAAATTCTTCAAAGCCACAAAACTATCATTTTAGGCACTGCAGCACAATTTAATTGGTATTATTTTTCTTAGTGGTCCAGAAAACAACGATGTGATTTACAAACATTGATGTCTTAGATTTGATCAAATACTGTATTTAAAATTTCACCTCTTCCTCCTGATTTACCTTACCCAGCCCTATTGCACTGTTTAACTTATTAATTCACTCTGAGTTTAGTATCTGCATCCCGCAGCTGGTATGTGTGCCACATGAAGGCAGACATCTTTGTTTATTCATCATCCCAGGGCCTAGATAAACCAATGTTTGTTACACATTTGTTGTTGAATGAATTCATTACTGAAGGACTTGGATTGAAACTCCTACTTGGATGTCGTTGTACATTTACCTTTGTGGCCTCAATAGAATAAATAGCCCTTGTGTCACGGTAGTCGCTTTAAGGCGAATCCACATTTTAGGTGTGTTGGAAGACTGGTCAAAGGACAGTACCAAAGGCTGGTACAACAAGCCCTAAAGCAATAAAAAGGAGTAGCATTTTCTGGTGATGAGTCTGTCTGCATGTATAGGAGGGAAGGGAGCACTGGGAAGAGGAGGGAATAGAAGATTATTCTCTTACAGCCTGGCATATAGTCAATATTGAAATGTGTTGAATGAATTGATAGCAAATGCAGCATTTGACAGTTTTCTCCCGACATGATTTTTTTCTCATGTACCAACAGTTCTCTTTTTTGACTGGTACTCGTTACAGCTCCAAGGCTAAACAAGATATCAATCAAGTGGCGTGAGAAGCAAATTTATGTATTAACTTACCATGAATGCAAGTAGTGGCTCATCTGCCATGAGAAGAATTGAGAGAAGGAATAAGAATCAGGAAGCAGGCTGAGTAAATATTCTAACGATCAGACCATGACCTGATGATAAATTAAACACATTCTGCTATTCCTTTATGTCCTCATTTATTTTTGTTTGGATTTGTGGAGATATGCTGGCTAAATTTGCTTCTGATTATTTGTTCCTGGGTGAAATGAAGCAAATGACTAATACCCAGAAAGTGGATGGTAAGTAGGCTGAGGTGGATGGAATTAGAGTCGCCATACATTCTCTGTGCCAAGCACAATTTCCCAGGCTGAATTATATTTGATATTTGTTTGTGTTACTTCTTTCATGATCACTTACACAAGCAGAGCTGAAAAACCAAACCAAGAGGCAAGGCACAGAAGCCCATGATGTAATGCTTTATAGACACAAGGGGTCAGCATTTCAACACAGATGAGGCAGTTGAAGTCTGGCTTTCTTCAGTTCTGCTGCTGTCTACTCTGGCTTGAGTTGTATGAAGGTGGGTAGGGAAATGAAAATTCAATCTGCATTTTGCAAATCACTTTCTTTTCCAATTTAGAATTTTGACATCTCATTTTTAGATGTAATCACTCTGCTATTGCCATGGGAGATGATATCTAAAGATGAGTCTTTCTGGTCTTGCTGGCCCCAGTGATTTTGGCAAGCTTCAGTGACCTCCAGAATTACACTAATTGTCCTCTTTTAAAAACAGCTACTTACCCTAAAGAATCCCTAATCTATGCTTGCTTAATAAAAAATGATAGCCTGGACTGCACTATTTTATTGAGGCCAATCTGTCAGAAACACGGGCCATAGGGATAGTGAGACACTGAACTTATTTTCAGGGCTTTTGCCTTAGCCTTGGGTACCATTATAATTGCTCTGAGTCGGATCTGTCCTTTGACAGGTTGTTCCTGACTAAGTTCAAGTGTCTCATGCTACAATATCTCTTAGAACATGCTCTATTTTTCCCATAATTAAAAAAAAAAGTACATATAGTAACATTTATCCCTTTTGGTGCACATTTTTTAGCTGGGTGTCACTGGCTCAGAGTTTCCCGAGGTTGCAATCAACATCTCAGCCAGGGCTCCTGTCACATCTGATGACTCAAATGGGGGTGAATCCATATCCACATTCACTTACATGCTATGGATCTAGTTCCTCATAGATTATTGGACTGAGGACTTCACTTCCCTGCTGGCTGTTGCTGGAGGCCTCCCTCAGTTCCTTGTCTTGCGGGTCACTCCATGGAGAAGTTCACAGCAGGGCACTTTGCTTTCCTCAGGACAAACAGGTATGAAAGTGAGAGACTGAGAGCAAGATGAAAGCCAGAGGATTTTGTAGCCCATCTTGGAAGTGATATCCCACCATTTTTGCTATATCCTATATATTAGCAGCAGAAAGAGACAGGGTTACACAGCAGTGTAAATACCAGAAGATGGGGATCATTGGGATCATCCTAGAGGCTGCCACCATGAAGGCTGTTGCAAAGCTCCAGCTGAGAAATGGTGATTAATATTCCTCCTGTTGTGAGATGGATGTGACTTTTAGAAGAGAACTGGTAATTGGATATTGTGGATAAATAAGAGATTTTAAAGATGACTCTAGATTCCAAGTTTGAGCTCTTGAGTAGACAGCAATGCTATTAACTTATAATGATATACTGCAGGAAGGGAGAGATAGTAGGTGCCATTTTGGACATATTAGGTTTCAGACAACTGTGAGGTACCTAATTTGAATATCAGGCAGGTAGTCAGATATTCAGATTTGGAACTCATAAGAAAGTTGTGGATCTGATAATAGATTTAGCAAATTTGTCACCATAGAGACTATAAATAAAGTCTGTCTTAGGTCTGGTTTCCAGAAGCACAAATTTCTCCAGTACCAACTGGATCACCAGGAATGAGGTGAGCAGAATCTTTCTAATTCTTCCAGTTGGCTCCTGGATTCTTATAGTCTGCCAGTGGATATATAGTACCACCTAATGACCACGGGCATAAGTATATCCCACATCCTATGGCAACACCCTACCATCATAGTGCATCTATCCTCTCTAAGCTGGCATCTGAGTTGTACCTTCAAAAGGCTGTTCCTATTTCTATCAGAACAGCAATGCCTGAGTTATGCAGTAGGTGGGAAACCAGTGGATTCCATGCCCATACACCCACTGACTGGCCTCCTCTGTCATAAAGTTGGCTCCTTGGTCTGATGCAATATCATTCAGGATCCCATGTTAGTAAATCAAGTACTTTGTGAGTCTTGGATGGTGGGCGCTGGCTGAGGCACTGTGGGCAGAAAGGCAAACCTATGCCCAGAAAATGTGCCATCCCTGGACAAGATAAACCACTACCCTTTCCAGGGTAGAAAGGGAATGATTTGCAACTAAATGGTGTATGTTTGTTTTCTTAGCATCTTAATTTCACACAAGCTAGATGTTGAGTGAAGGCAGTAACTACATCAGCATGATGGGGGAGAGACCCAGCCACTGCTCTTGTGCAGAGCCTCTATTTGTATTTCCATGACTTTTCCATGAAGTGGCCCGGTGTGCTATCCTTGGAGTGGCCAAGGCTATTTGACGTTTACCAATTGAGTCATCCTGTCCAGTCAGTTGTTAGAGCCTCTACCATAGTAGATATTCTGTGATGGACATTAACTGGTGATACATACTGTGTGCCCATTCCTACAGGTCCACACACCTATCTCAACTCCAGATCTTTTTGTTCCCAATCTTCCAATCGAAATGATCCATTCTTCGGTGCTTAGGAGTTCATGTTTATCCTTCCTTCAAGTCACTTCTTCTCACAGAAAGTGGATGGCCAGTAGCACTGGCTGTTCAAAGCTGGAACCTATATACATAGGGGTGTTGTGCAGCAGCTGTTTGTGTTTGGACCAGCTTTACAAACTGATCCACCTGTGAATCAGGCCTCGGTTTTTTTCCTCCTTCATCACTGGTGGGTTCTTGGGTATTAGTTCCTCCTTCATGGTGTGTGGGGTTTCATGAACCATTTTAGCATGCCCACATCTAGGGCCTTTAAATATCTTCTTTTGAACTCTGGTGAGACTACTCTGGCATCTCTACCTCATTTAATATGAATCAGTTTTATTCACCTAGCTCCTAAGAGTCTTCTCAGCAATGCAATAGGACCAGCTCCAAAGCCCTGCAGGAAGCCTTCTGAAGGGCCATTAGAAGCAGAAGAGATTAAAACCAGGGAAGAAGCACAGAGACTGGTAAAAGTTATCTGAAGGGAGCTGTGCAGACTACCAACAGTGTCTACTATGAAGTCCCCTAGTGGGTGATGTGGGTAGAGGGTAAGTGAGAAGAACACATACTTCAGACAGTCGTTCCTCTAAGACCACAACATTTCATGGCTAATAAAGAAGGGATTGCTAATAGAAAAAAGAGACAGAAAAAGAGTTGCAAAAGATATGATGCTAGAGAATGTTTTAAGAAAAAAAAATATTCCACAGAATTGGCAGATGCTGAGTCATTAAGTATTCAAACGCATTCACTGGATGTAGTATCATAGAGGTCAATGATGACCTTGGCGAGGGAAGTATCAGTGGGATGGTGAACCCAGGAGCCAGATTTAGAATGAAGAGTGGGAGGAGAGTAAATAAAGCCAAATAAGAAATCTAATGTAGAAGGAAGGAAAGAAATAGGGTGATGGATGGAAAGGACTGTAGGGTTAAGGAACTATTTTATTCTACTTTTTGTTTGTTTTAAGTTTAGAAAGATGTAAATAATGCTTGTGTGAAGGAGGTGGGTATATGGAGAGAAAGAGAGAAAGAGATATTTCACTTTGCATGGTTTCCTAGGAGAAAGGTCTATAGAAGAAGAATCTAAGCCCAGAGGAAAGAATTACTTTTGATACTTACTATTCTTCTATTTCAAAAGAAACAGAAGAGAGGAGAAAATAATAGTCTAGAGATTTGGTGATGGGAAGTTGAGATTATACAGTTTTAATCAGATTATTTATTTGTAAGTAGAAAGTAAGTTCATTTGCTAAGAGTTTATGGGTTGGAGAAGGTAAGAGATTTGAGGATGGTGGATGGTGTCTGAAAGAAAAGGCAGATGGTTTAGAAATGGCAGATGACGATGGCAAAGAGGAGGATAGAGAGTGGTATGTCTAGATGGCATGATACTCAGCAGGTCCAGGATTTACAGAGGGTGGAAGATTGAATGTGGACCCACTTCCAATCCTGAGGTACTTGGGAAATTGGGAAATATATATCTTCTATTAGAAAGGACTGTAGGAAAAGTGGTGTTTCACATGGGAAGTTAGGTTTAGTTATGAGCAGAAAGTGCAGAGAAGATAAGTTTGAGAATGTGGAAGAATTGTTTATCATAGAGCTGGGGTTTCAGGAGCATAAAAGAAAGAGTTGGGAGTTTGGGAAGGATTGGAACAGGGATTAGGTCAGAGAGAAGAAAACATAGAACATTACAAAACCAACTATATATCTGGCTATGATTTTTTTTCCTCTCTCTCTCTTTCTCTCTCTCTCTCTCTCTCCCTCTCTCTCTGTCCCAACAAGGACACTATTCTTTCCTAATTATCGGTATAAACTGTACCCTACCCAAGGCAAGTCAGTTGAAACAATTTTCAAAATTGAAATAAAATAAATATTAACTGGAATTAAAGTTGATTGATTGTTCTTGTCTGAACTAAGTTATTATTTTTAAGAATACATTCATGTTTTTCATGTTTGAGCACTGATATAGTTCACCATTTTGTTGTGGTTATAACTACATGTGATCATCTTCTCTTTCTTTGACCTCATTGTGACATGACTCAATGTTTTGGTGTAATTTTAAAAAGATCTACTTTTAGTCTTTGAATGCATCACATTTAACTATTCATTAAGAATTAACTGCAGATATGTTTGTCTTTTATATCTACCAGGAAGCCTAACTGTTATCATGACTCTATCAAAGACTCTTTGGAATCATATGTGCTTATGAGAAAGAGTAGATATAGCTTTATATTTCAAAATAAGAGCATGTTTTCAGTTGAATAATTTTTTTTTTTTTGAGTTGGAGTCTCACTCGGTCGCCCAGACTGGAGTGCAGTGGCTGCTCCCGGCCACCGCAGCCTCGACCTGCTGGGCTCCGGTGATCCTTCTGCCTCAGCCTTCCAAGTAGCTGGAACTACAGGTGCGCGCTACCACACCTGGCTAATTTTTTGATTTGTTGTAGCGATGAGGTCTCACCAAGTGGCCCAGACGGGTCTCGAACCAACGGTCTTAGGCATTCCACTCACCTCAGCCTCCCAAAGCGCGGGATTACAGGCTGAGCCACTGAGCCTGGTTGAAGAATTTTTCAATTGCATATGTCATTAAACCTGAGAAGATACATTTGAAAATAAAGACTGGAAAGTAGGTTGTCCTCAAATTGTTGAGGAAAGAATGCGATTAGGAACTGTACATTGTTTGCTATGTAACAAGGAGCCGTAAACTTCTTTCTGATGGTATAGCTTTCACCATCAGAACTTGACTTTAGGGAGATAACACTGGTTTATGTGGGAGCTGAAATGGAGAGAGATTGGAGGTAAGAAGGAAAGTAGGCTGCTAGTTCAATATCCCAGGTGAGAAATAGCATGAGTCTATTTCTGCACAAATGAATAGAAGCATGGTGTTGGAGTAAACTGAATAGATGACCCACACTTGATTGGCAACTACTAAATTGCTTGATTTGTCACATTATGCTGGAAAGATCACAATTCCTGACCTCATGTTTGTTCACTGGTACCATTCCAACTTCTCCTTTCCTATGTTACACCAAATACCTTTCTGAGCCATATAGAATTTGTGTTAAAAGGAACAGCTTGTTTCCTGACATCGTAACAGTAGGGAAGAGGGGTGGAAAAACAATTGCATGATTACCATGACACAATCACGACTGGAACTGATTCTTCCAGCCTGAAATTGGCTCTTGGTTTCCCCTGATGACATTTTCAGATCCTTATTATAAATGAAGAACCTTGGTAACCATGTCACACATTTTCCTGTGGTCTGAAATGTATCCATTTAATGAGATGATGACCTTTATTTATCTACAAAATGCGACACCATTAGCTGTTAAGCAAACATACAGAGTGAGGTTGAGGCAATGATTTGGGACTTTGAATCTCAGAATTTAGATGTTTTTCTAAACAACACCTGGACAAAATGAACAGAAATTTTCCCTATTATTAGGAATTTTTATATAAAAGTGCATGCATTTTAGCTCTGTAGTTGAGTGTATGTAATAGACAATATAACTGTTTACTAATATTCAGTGTCCTACCCACAAAAAATTATATTTATATGGACCTTTGAAATTAGGTTTTGTGTATTACCACAAGAAAATGACTGACTGTAGTGGGAAACTGGGGGGGGGGGGGATGGGATTAATGGTGGTGGGTATCTATCTGGGGATGGGGAGACACCTCTTATCAACAAGGGTACCTGAACGAAATATTTTTGTATGCCTAACCCCTAACTGTACCCCACAATAACATAATAAAATAAAATAAAATATAAAAAAAAATAAAATAAAATAAAAGAGATTAATATATTTATTTAAAACAGATATATTTTGCCTTATTTTTTTCACCAAATTCACACAATTTTTTTGATGACTCCTGGATATCTAGGGGACTACTTTTTCTTCTTTGCATTTAAAAGTAAATATGTATAGTTTTATTGATTATTTGTTGCTGTTGAAGGTATTATTTGAGTAATTCTATGAATACATTACATTTATAGTCACACTGCACATCTGATTCACATTCCCATGCTAGTTCTATGCTCAAAATATATCCACTGACCCCATCCTATTCTGAACAACCTCCAACCTTCCCTTGGTTATACTACTAGCCTTCTAATTGATCATACTGATTTTATCTTTACCCAGCAGTTAGAATGATACTTTTAAAACAAAAGTCAGATCAAGTCCCTACTCTGTTTAAATTTTTCCACTACTTCTCTTTTCATTCAGAGTCAATATTGAAGACCTTATAGTGACAACCAAAGTCTTATATGTCTTACATGTAGCTGCACAGTTATCTATCTGATTTATCTCTCATGCTTGTCACATGACTTCCTCCATTCTAGGCACCCTAACATCCTTGCTGTTCCTTGAATATGCCAATCAACTCTCTATCTCAGGTCTTCCTATTGATTGCACTTATAACTGTCTAGAATACTTTTCCTTCAGGGACCTAACTCCCTCACCTCCTTCATCCTGGGCCCCAAACATCAGATCCCCTGCTAGAGGATAGGAAGATGGCTAAGAAAGCCTCTCCCCAGAGACCCAGGCTACCAACACTCTGGCTGTGCTTCCCATCCCCAGGCCTCATACCACAAGGCCAGCAGACACTAAGTAATAAGTAAGACCACTAGGTAAGGGGAGTGAGTGTGAAGACAGACATTCTGATACAAAGGTGCACAAAGTCAAGGATGGAGAAGAAACACCGAAGAAGTCTTTCTGACAAAGAGACCCCACCAAAATGAAACACTAGAGTCTTAAAGATAAAGATGAAACACTAGAGTCTTAAAGATAAATACTTTCCCTTTTCCTCTTCCTCTAATAGGTTTTCACCTCTGCCCCTGGGGAAGACAAGATATATTAAGACTTTTGTCTATAGGAGAGAAGGGTCTAGGCAAGGCTTCAGCATTTCCTTCACTGGCAGCTGGTCTCCTCTTCTAGGTCCATCCACCAAAGAAAGATTCCTCCACTGTTTAGTCCTCCCCTATCTTTCTCCTCAATATCTAGTGAGGTCGATAGCCTGCAATTGGGTCAGATTCCTCCATCTTCTCCACTTTATCTTGAGTTAGCCCATATTTGGCCTTTCTCAATTTGATAAAAACTATTCCTGAATTTTTGTTTTATCCTTTTATTGCAGCCCCAACTTTCTCTATGCCCTGCCACAGGTAGGGCAGTGTGTACATCCTGTGTATTTTTGAAGATGCTGTTTTCTCCATCTCAGCTTTTCTGTGTGTCTTGCAACCTAACCTCTCTAATGGGTTTGAGAAAAATTATGACTTTGCAGATTATCTAGCTCTTTCTTGTTGCCAAAATGAGTACAACGCTCTTTCTAGCTCTCTATAAAGTGTATTGAACCAGAATTCCCCTTAACTTTTTATTCTGTGTAAAAAAAATTTTTTATGAAAAAATTATTGATGTCCCTCTGTAAGACAAAAATATCAGATTACATTGGCGTTAAGTGAGTGTAACTTAGCCGGGCTCGGTGGCTCAGCCTGTAATCCCGCGCCTTTGGGAGGCTGAGGTGAGTGGATTGCCTGAGCCTGCAGGTTCGAGACCCGCCTGGGCAAGCAAGACCTCATCTCTACAATAAATCAAAAAATTAGCCGGGCGTG